>JABCJW010001285.1:0-21757 GCA_013184375.1 Fusarium newnesense | reverse complement strand
TCAGTATGATCTGTTGCACTTTCACCACGCGTAATATACTCACACACTGATAGGCAAAAACCGCGCAAGTCCAAGTCGGACGGGCTCTGATAGATGGTCGATAAGGCGAAAACTGGCAGACCGGACCTCATCGACCAGAGTTGACAGGAGACGCTCAGGCGTACCAGAAGAACCAACATCAACCATGAGTTTCTGATGATGAAGTAGCAATTTAGCAGTGCTTGATTCTTGTTATTATCGAGATCTCAGAGATTGTTTATTTGACCTACTAGTATTTTATGTAAACAAAGTTGGTGTAGATAATAACAGACGGATGTCTTTGCTGACTTCCATGACCCAATTCAAGGAATTCTTCTCCGGTGGTACTGAACCAGGCCGAGAGATCCTCACTGCATTGGCATATAGTTGTGCGGTCATTGGTACATAATGTCTCCAGGTGATGTGAAGCACCGCGATGTCGAGCCATAAGCTGAAGCAAATCTATTACAATGTAGCATAACGCCATTAATCGTCGGAATACCATGAATAGTTGGGCTTTTATGCGCGGTGCATAAACCAAAGAGCCGTTGAACTCGGAGCTAAAGTCTTCTTCCTCTGGTAACGAGTATTGCTCCGGAATCTGTACACATCGCCTGAGTCCGAGAGAAATACTGCAATCACGGAGAATACAACACCACCAGAGACGCTTGAGTGAACATTTGTCAAGTCCATTGATATGTCTCGCATGGCTAGCACCAAGGCATTCAGCGTGGTCTATTGCTCTGGTCAACCACACTGAGTTGGGCGTTGGATAATCGTTGTCGAACGAAACAGGTAAAAAGGTGAGCAACAATGCTCCCCGTGCTAGATCGACGAGAGACGATTCAGTCTCGAGGTCATAAAGAAGCTGGCTCACGTTAGCTTTTACCATCGCTGAGTTGGACAGAAGAAAAAGACCTTGGCTCGTCGATAAAACTTAGCTGCCGCAAGGCGAGGGGATTCAAACCCCAGTTCTTTGGTTACAGATTCGGACACGAACTATAGCAATGTCAGCGACACCTCAGAATTGTGATTAAATCCACCCACACTACAAGAAGCAAATAGCATTGCCTGAATTAAAAACAGAGACAAGTTATTTGTCTTCTGTCCGTATTGTTCCCAAAACACTCTCTCATCCATCATGGGCAGCATCGGGTGAACGTGCAAGAAGTATTCTCGAACAAATTCATCGAGCATAGGTCTGGGGGGAACATTCAAACATCCTTGCTGTTGTAAGAAGCGAACATCATCCGGGGCAAGGCTACTCAGGTCTGGATCGCTTATGAAAGCAAGCTGATCATCTGTCGGCTTCAACACCATGCTATCGTCTTCGGACCTAGTATCGGTAGGCTCGATGCGTCCGTTTTCGAGATCGTATGGTGAGGGATTCGAGGATGGGACGTCGTCCGTTGTAAATATGGTATTAAGGAACCAGATATCGTCGAGAGTAGTGGTCGCGAAGCTAGTGTTGGTCTTGTTTGTGACTTCTGCGTCTTTTGTTTCGAGCCTTCTGCTATCAAACGTGTGAGCTTCCCTTGTCTTACTCCCTACCAATTAGTAGACGACTTACCGCTTTGGTTTTCTGCTCTTGACCTCACAGTGGACCTGGTCCAGACGACAGTTTACACATGGTGAACCTCCAAAGGCCACGTCGCAGCGGATTTTCCTTCTCCTACAATGGAGACATGCTTGCTTGGCACGGCGGTTTGGCATACTGAGGTTGATGAAGCGCATTTGGAATCTTTTTCAGAAGCTTCACAACCGAAAGTCGACTCTGCTGTTCTGAAAGGTTTACGAGAAACAGGAACTGGCCCTGCTACCCCAGATTGCATTACCCCATACCCCAGGTTTGGCTAATGCATCTTGACTCAGAAACGCTGCGTCAGCTTTTTAACCCGATTCCCCGAATGCGGGGTCCATTCACCCTTAGTCTACAGCCCCCAGGTGCCTTGGCCTACCGACGGCAAATAACGTGAGTGAAAATTTCAGGTGTAATCAGGCCACAGATTCGTGGTGAAAATGCAATGTTGCAACATAGCCCGTGATTGAGTGGATCGAGATACATGCCCAGCTCCTGGCTCATCAGCCCTAACCAACATCCCAAACGCTTTTACACACCAAAATGTCAGCACCAACTCACAGGCTAGACTTGCGCATTTATCCATAAAATCGGAATAGTCTATTTATCCGTGGGCCAATCAATACACACGTCCCATTCAATGGAAACTCACACGTCAAAGACCAAGGGCCGGACAGGAAGACCTCACGCGTTGACCTTTTGAACACATGAAGAGGCATGACGCACGACGTCGAGGCAAACACCAGGAAGAAAAGAGCAACAGAAAATAACTCCTTCTCATCCGTTCACATCCTCAAATCCACCATTCCTTCCAGCTCAAAGGGATCGCCTACGCAGCCTCTTCAAATCCGCCACTCTGGAGTTGGATCATATTGTAGAAGCTTATTTTCATTGAATGTTGACCGCAGACTTTCTTGAGAGAATCCGTCGCCACGTTTCCTCCAATTGGCTTTGATGATGTGTTTGTGGTTGGTGGTTCCATGCTAGAACGTGAACACGTTCTTTGGTGTCACTCGCTGTCATCTAGAGTTTCCATGTTGTTGCGGGCATTCTTCCGTGCCAATGGCCATCTTCGCTGGATAGACATCTGTCGTATCAGTGCAGGCTGGCTCGCCGCACTTGTGGCTTCGTCTCCGCGTCCTGTAATTACTCGAGTTCCAGTTTCAGGCTTTACTTCTCGCGTCGAGATGTTCGGCCCAAGCGGCCGGCGGTCTTGGTTCTCTACTGTCGCCTCGGGTTGGACATTCTGATCCATATTGATGCTCTCAGATGTGCTGCCAATGGGAGATTGTCTATGTCTGCTAGAGGTTGGTGCATCGTTGTCCCTAGTAATGCTGTCTCCGTATAGATCTTCAGATCCATCTTCGACCTCGTTCCTATGGCCTGTATCTAGTTTAGTTAGTAAAATTTAAAAAAAAAAAAAAAAAAAAAACTTGAATCATTTGCACTTGCCTGCCGTGGTTCTGCTGATGTATGCCTTGACAATGTCCTTGTCATCAAGATCCTCATCTTCAAGATTAAGTTTTCGAAAGTGGCACACTGGGAGCCAATCGACTTTGTGCGGGACTTCCCCAGCGAAGCACATAATTGGATATACCCTGTTGTTGGCATGTTTTCCATGTTCCTTGTAGTCCTCAGCCCAGTCATACAGACCAGTGGTCTCATTGAGGTTGTAGCAAGCGGGGATATCGACCCTGAGGTCTGACTTTGTAACAGATTGTATTTCCATGCCATCGCCAGGCCTTGGGAAGAACGGCATGACTAAAAAGGAGTGGAGGGTATGGCCAATATCGTCGTCACCAAACCAAGCCATGTATATTTCACCAGTCTTGGGAGCATGTGCGAGGTTCTTGGTAGAAGCCTTACGACGCTCTTTTTTCTCCTCCTGCTCTGCTAGGTAACGATCTGCAGCCTTGTTATTCAGCTTGCGCAACTCCTCAGTGCAGTCCACAACATGAGTCCCAAGTGATCTCAATGCCTGCGCAATGTTCGACCTCTTATGAGGGTGTCCTTTGCCTTTAAGATGGCTCATGGCAGCTTGAAGGGGGTTCTCCTTACAGAAATGCTTATCATGCTTGTCACATCCAAAAATATAGTAAAGCCCACCATGCTCGACAATTCTGTATTTCCATCGAGCATTACCATCTTGATATAGCTCCTCAAACCGAATTGCTTTTTCTGTAACATTGTCACTTGAAACGCTCTGTCGCTGGCGCTTTGTAGGGCGAGATACAGAGGCATTGTCACGTTTCTCGTTTGACCGGGCTGTTTGACCAGTTGGCTCAATTCGCACTTGCTCATCGCCGTCGGTCGAGATGCCCCTTGGCGGAGTTGGGCTGTGTGTACGCGAGAGGGTCGATCTGGGCTCGATTGTCTGCCGAATAGCAGTGGTTTGGGAACGATTACCCGGCGATTCGGTAGTCTCATGGGTTGCTCGGTCGTCGGAAAGGCCTGAAGCTTGAATATAGTCGAAGTCTGGAGTCTGATCAAGCCTTCCTGGTGTTTCAGAGGCCTGGTGAGCTGCTTGATTGTTCTCGAGGCCGGGGTTGGTATCAGTGCCAGTGTGGGTAGCTAGTTTCTGATAGCCTTCTTTAGATAGCCTGGAGTCAAAGAGGTCCAGCTGTTCCTGGAGTTTTGCCTGGGCTGCCTTTTGTTGCTCTTGGACCTCTTCCAGATGATCTCCGTACCGGACCAGTTCCCTACACAGAGCCCTTTTTCTTTCTGGATCCTTTTCACGGCTGTGTCGCTCTTCTGCAGCATCGTAATCCGCCTGAGCACGCGAGATATCTCCTGGTGGCTCCATATCATGGACCAATGCTTCCAAATCCTGAATGATTTGCAGAGCAGCGGAATGTCTCTGAGCGAGTGAATCTCCCATATTTGTCGCCCAGTTTACGTGTGGTGGGTCTTTGGGGTAGCTAGTCGGAGACACAAATTTATCCTGAACAATGCAGGAGATGAACAGCGTTTTCGGCGGTGTCAATACAAGGGGCCGACTGCACGCGTTCTATGGTATGAAGATGTGGAGGGGAAAAAAGAAACTGAGGGGAACTGGCACAACAACAAGAGAAAAGAGATTTCACAGCCTGATTCATGTCCTAGCCAATCAAGATATTGTTAGACCAGGGTCTTTGCTGTTTGTATTCCAACATGTTTGATAGCCAATGATAAGCCAACTTTCAACCCATGTAGCCGCGCATGTGTAACCGTGGCTTGTCTAGACTTGTTTCCCCGCTGGACAGAGAGTTATCTCTTATTTATCTCTTCTTTTACCTGAAAATGACAGGAAGTAATAGGAAAGGGCTGCTATACTTCCTATATTGTTCCTAAAATTCGGAACTATGCTACTCAATAGTGCTAAAAGAAGAGTAATAAAAATAGTCATTCCCTTACCTAGTAGATAACATCTTCCGCCCTTCCCTTATCCGACTGTATGTCGGGTAAACCCCTACTCAAATGGGCAATGCTTACAGTTCTTGGCATATTAAATAATTCCGTTATCGCTTTTATTTCCGTCGGATCGGAATGATAATAACAAGGTTTTATTATAGGTATTTTAACAATTTGCAGCACGTAAATGCGATATTTATCAGCTGCCAAAATCTACATCAACTTAAAACTCAAAACTATCATTCTTCACTCGTCACAGTTGTCTTATTTCACGCTAGTTACTACCATGGAGCCGTCGCCAACACACCCCAAACCAGATACCGTGTTCTCCCTCGAGAAGTCTCTCGACACGCAAGACATTGAGGAGGGCACAGTGCAACAGTAGGATACTGAGATGAATATAACCTCAATGTAAAGAGAGTACTAAACACGAGTTACAGATATGGTTCACCAGCGCCACCTGTCGATGGAGCGTCGGAATCCAAACTTCGATGGAAGATGGATCTTCGTATACTTCCCACGGTCACAATTATTTACTGTACGCCGCGCGAGTCCTAAGCTGTAAACAAGAGGGAGCTGACACAGTCACGATTCAGTACTTTGTTTTATTGATCGCGCAAATATTGGTGAGTATATCCAGATACCTACTCTCGAGCAGATCCCTTATAACTCTACAGGCAATGCCAAGATCGCAGGTCTAGAGGCCGATCTGAAGATGCAGGGTTACGACTTTAACATTTCTCTCTCCATCTTTTACATCTCCTACATCTTGTTTGAGATCCCTCTGAATCTCCTGTGCAAGCGGATAGGGCCGGGTTGGTTTATACCTGCATGCTGTGTCGGGTTTGGTATCTGCACCACCTGCACGGCCTTCGTCCATGACTTCTCAACTCTATGCGGGCTCAGGTTTTTACTTGGCGTCTTCGAAGCGGCCATGTTACCGGCGAACGTGTACTATCTCTCGCGCTGGTATCGACGCAGTGAATTGACCTTTCGTCTGTCGTTCGTCATCATCTCGGCGTCCTTGGCGGGTGCATTTGGGGGTCTGCTTGCCTCTGCCATTTTGCGTCTTGAAAGCTTCGGCTCTTTACATTCTTGGAGGATGATCTTTGCGATTGAAGGTTGGACAACCCGCGTTTACCCATGTGTTGATGATTAAGCAATGCTAATCCAATCGATTGAAGGCACTGTGACCTGTGCAGTGGGAGTGATCTCATTCTTCACGCTTACTGATAGGGTCGAAACTGCCACCTGGTTATCATCAGAGCAAAAGAAAATAGCAAATGCAAGGATCATGTCAGAAAGAGTCGGGACAACCGAGATTATCGACAAGTTTAATACGAAGAAAATGCTCCGAGGCATTCTGAACCCAGTAGTGCTACCAACAGCCATGATATCCTTCTTCAACTTCATCACTGTACATGGCCTGTCCTTCTTTCTCCCTACCATTGTTCGCACAATCTTTCCTCAGCACTCGGTCCAGACCCAGCAGCTTCTCACAGTTCCACCAAACGTCCTTGGCACGATCATGTGTATGCTATTCTGCTATATAAGCTGGAAGGTGGACAAGCGCGGCATCTTTCTAATCATCTGTGCACCATTCTCAATAATTGGGTACAGCATGTTTCTGGCAACATCCAACCCACATGTGCGATATGCCGCAACCTTTTTGCCCGTATGCGGCATCTTCGCGTTGGGAGCATTCCCTAATGCGCACATCTCAGCAAACGTTATCTCAGATACTTCTCGGTCCTCTGCGGTCGCCTTCAACGTCATGCTTGGCAACATTGGAGGTTTGGTATCAACTTGGGCATTTCTCCCATTCGACGGACCCGAATATCGCATTGGTAACGGTTTGAATCTGGCAGCTCAATCTACTATTCTTCTGATTGGTGTCTGTATGTATTTCGCCATTGAGAGGAGTAACAAGAAAAGGTCTGGAGTCAACGTGGAGAGAGAATTGGCTGGGAAGACTTTGTCAGAAATCCAAGATCTTGAATGGCGACACCCGGGTTTCAGATGGCACAATTAGGATAGGTAAGTTGCACAGACTATCTGTATGATTGATTTCCTCGATACGTCGTGCCGAAACCTGCTGCATATTACCCTATATCTAGCATCCATTACTTGAAGAAACTGGCCGCGAGAGTGTCAAATCTAGGTAGCATTTAAGACTCTTCCTGATACCTCATTATATTCTTGTCTTCGTTTATCTTTATTTATTAGACCTTCCCCTTGAAGTGCATCTGATTCCAAGCAATAGTGACCTCAGAACCTCCATCAAATTAGCCTCATGTCCACGGATCAAGTCTCCTCAAGATCTCAGAGCACATCTAACCTAAAGAACAATCTTGCCATAATCGCATATCGGGCCTTCTAACTGAGGTGATGCAAAACGACTTCTGCAGTTTGCGTAGATAGAGAATAAGCCGGGTGGAATATGATAGCCGAAAGAAGCGGGGTACAGCACTGAGTGGTTGAATCGCATCTCCATTGAGCCCAATCATGTCCGGGCGGAACGACCTGAGCTACGGAAAGTCTCCTCATATCGTACATGCAACGGAACTGAGATCCGTAGAACCTTGTCTGGTCCACTGGACTCCGGCCTTCAGTAGCCACGCCACCACTGTACTAAGTGCGGAACAATGGTATCAGTAAACAAGGGAGTCAAACTGAAGAGGGAGACAGCAGACCCTGTAATGATGTTGCCATTCTGTTCGAGAATCAGGAGGCCGAATATCCGATCTGCTTGTCCCGCACATCTGTATAACACAAGGTGACAATCTCCAGCTTCATAAAGCTAGCCCTGAAGCACTATACTAGCAAATCTCTTGCATTTCAACGACAAGTACTATAGCATAACAAACTCATTGCATAATCTCACTATTCTTAATCACGATGGAAAACAATTTCTCTGCGCCCCCAGCTCTCCCCTCTACTCGTTTGCGTAACCCTACAGCCAGCCTTACAATCCTGGAGCCGCTCAGCAGACGGGGTCTCGGACCAGGACTAATAATTCTCGTGCCCGAGACTGGCAAAGCTACCAGTAATACATTACGAATCGACGGATGTGTTCCGTCTCCATTGATGAAATGGGCAGAAGAGGGCTACACTGTCGCTGAGATTACAGAGGCAGGACTTTCCAACCCTCATGTAGCTGTCAGTCAGGCGCTGAAGGAGCTCGAGACTGCGAAGTCTACTGAGCCTAAGAACGTCGTTGGTATTATAGGCAAGTCTTGAACTATCAATGGTTAACAGAAGAAGTGGACTCGCGAGCTAATAGACCTTCTTGTAGCGTACTCGACAGCGCTTTGGAACCAAATAGCCCCCCATGTCGACTCATTCTCACGGATCTCAGGTGCTGTTATTTTTGGCGATCTTGGGGATGGCGAGATCTCTGCAATCGCGCCCTCAAAAGTCCCGCAGCTGCATCATCTTGCTGGGGGTGCCTCCAAACGCTTGCAACGCACAAAGGCGGTGACGGCTTACAACTACCCGGAAGCAGCCTCGTACTTGTTCGCCACTCCTTTCAGCAAAGACTTTAGCTACAATATGGAGTCTGTTTCTCACAGCCGAAGTCTCAGCTTCTTAAAACCTCTTATGAATGGACCTTACTTCGACCTAGAAGTTATTTGGGATGAACACACATATTGGGAGTTTGAAAACCGCTCCGTGGAGAATACAATGAACACCATGGTACAAGAGCCATATGTTAATCATGTGCCTACGGTAATCGCCATCTCCCTTTCAACTTAATCTAAAGACGAATATAAACTAACTCATAATACCAGATGACAGGTGGGATTGGCCGGGAGAAGTTGACTGCCTTCTACCGCGACCACTTCATTTTCCAGAATCCTCCAGATACAGAAACCTACCTCATTAGCAGATCTGTTGGTATCGATAGAGTCATCGACGAGTTTATTTTCATCTGCACTCATCATTCTCGGATTGACTGGCTGTACGTCTCACAAATCAATCTACTCATTCTCGGATATGCCAACTGACGCTTCTTCTCCTAGTGCACCAGGGATCCCTCCCACGGGGCGAAAGCTTGAAATACCGTTCACCGCTGTAGTTAATATCCGTGGAGACCGGCTTTATCACGAACATATTGGCTGGGACCAGGGAACAGTGCTGGCGCAGTTGGGGTTGATACCTTCCTACCTACCATATCCTCATCCAGTTCCTGATGCGCAGGGTCAGGAGAATGTGGAATACCGCGTGCCTATCGCTGGTGTAGAGACTGCTAATAAATTACGGGATAAAGATGCTGTAGAGTCGAATGGGATGTTCGCGTTTGGTCTTCGCAAAGTCTGATCAGGAATGGGACGATATATTTGATGCAGTCTTTCTCATTATAGCAAATTGGTCAACATTTCAACTCCAAATCTCTTGACCCGTGGCTGTAGACGCGTGAGAGTCCAGATTTCACTACTGAGACAATAAGAGGGTGCCAAGGGCATGGTCGGCAGCACTCACCCTTTCTTAGTCCCATCGCAAGTCACAAGCTGGTGTCAGTTTGTCGATCCGGACTTTACCGGAGGAGACGGAATGACGGATAGCGCAACGGCTCTGAGATATGTATCCGAAGGTATGCGGAGTAAGCCAGACGGCCAAGCCAACATAAAGCCTCAAGTCCACCTCATTAGCACGCGTATTATGCACACTTGTATACTCCGTGATTTCTTCAAATCATTCTGATCACAATCTCAATCACCCAATATATTCTTAGACAAACCTATCATCAACTCTCGACCATGGCAGACATCAAGCTCCAGAATGTCCGACCGATGTTCGAGCTGCGCGGTCGCAATTATATTGTGACTGGCGGTCTCGGGGGTATCGGCTACGCAGCTGTGCGGTCTCTTTGCGAATTGGGTGCCAACGTAGCCGTCTTAGACATTCAAGATAAATCAAGGGACGCATTTTCCAGCGTGGAAAACGAGTTTGGTACCAGAGTTTTCTACTTCCAGACCGATGTCACCAAGCTTGAAAGCCTGAATGCTGGTGTCGATAAGGCCATTGAGGCCCTCGGGTCGCTTGATGGATGTCTACCTTGCGCGGGGATAAACTGCAACAAACCATTTGTTGACCAGTCTTGGGATGAGTTCACGCGCATTCAGGAAATTAATGTAAGAGCCATGCCCTCCTTTAGGTTCTATTAATTTTCTAACGGTCCTGTACAGGTGCGAGGAACATTTTTCACTGTTCAGCGCGTGGTCAAGCAGCTGATCAAGCAAGGAACCCCTGGTAGCATTGTCATGATGGCGTCTCAGTGCGCTCACATTGCTATTCCAGGCTGCCGCATGTCCTCCTACAACGCGTCCAAGGGCGGCGTTCTTATGCTCACAAAAGCACTCGGGGTAGAGCTGGCCAAGCACAACATTCGTGTTAACTCCATCTCACCTGGGTACGTAGATTCACAGATGTTCAGGGATGTATTGGCCACTCAGAGTGAGCGGGATGCAAAACAGCCATACCAGGCCCCGCCATTGAGACGCCTCAGCGACCCAAATGACCTTACACCTGCCATCATTTATCTTTTTAGCGATGCGTCTAGACACATTACGGCTACAGATATCAAGATTATGGGTGGATTGGACGCTGGGCAGATTGACGGACACATTACCTACGAATAAGAAGACCAGACTCAGTATACTATTGCACAAGCCATTTATGATAATTAATTAGGGTTAAATTGTGCCCAATGTTTATCCTCGTATTGCCGGATTCTCATCAAGGAGTAAATGCGTCCTGCTGGGGGTCCTCAATATGGATCTACCATGTCTAGAGTGAAGCTTCTCGATGCGTGAGTATTCCGCTTGTCCTGCTGCGGAGAGAGCCCAACGCAGGGCCGAGCATCCCCGCGCATTCTCTCCACTCCTACGGACCTCCGACCGGGTTCCGGATCCACCTTTTAGGACCGTTCCGTAATCACGGAAGACCTGATCGGAAAGGCGGGGCCACTTCCGAAATTCCTAATCTCTCTCCGATAAGGTCGTCGCATTGCTAGTGCAAGGCTTACGATAATGTAGAGAATAGTCATTCCATTTTATGCTTCGGAGTTGTAGCGTCGAGAACTACCGCTTGGGGAATAGCATGTAATGATTTGAGCAGGGGGTCCCAAACGCTGTAACATAGGATCAGGAAAGCTTATCATAGCGTAAGGGACAACAGGGCATTCCATGTTCCATGTCGTAGAAGACGCCCATTTTATCCAGGGCGTTTACATTCGCACTCCCTTTGCCCACTCACTCTGTCTTATCCATCTCATCTATCTTACTATCTCCACATTATATCCATCTTGCATCAATCGAAAAATGTCAGAATCATATGATTTGGTCGTCATTGGATCTGGTGAGTTCCAGCCCTCCTCGTAATGCATAATTCACACCAACTGAAGATACCACAGGCTGGTTTGGCCTCGGCGCCTCCAAAGCCTACATCGAAACGCACCCTGGTGAGAAGGTTACGATCCTTGAAGCAAATGACTCCATTGGAGGAACATGGTCGGCCAACAGGCTGTACCCAGGTCTCAAGTCCAATAACATGCTTGGAACCTACGAGTTTCCCGACTTTCCAATGAGCAAAGACATTTACGGCGTTGAGGAGAACGATCACATTCCTGGCAAGGCTCTGCACAAGTATCTCACTGATTTTGCCCGGAAGCATGGCGTACTTGAGAGAACCCAATTCAACAGCACGGTTGGTCAAGTAGAGCAGACCAGCGAGGATGGCTGGAAGCTTACTGTGTCAAGCCCTCAGGGTGAGCGTCAAATCGAAGCGAAAAGAATAGTTGTCGCCACTGGTCTCACCTCTACCCCCAACATGCCTTACTTTGAAGGCAGCGAAAGCTTTGGCAAACCTCTGTTCCATGCCAAAGAATTTTGCTCTCGAGCCGATGAGGTCAAGGGCGTTGAGAATGCCATTGTGGTCGGTGGTGCCAAATCTGCCTATGATGTTGCATACGCTATGGTTGATGCTGGAGCTCAGGTTGACTTGATCATCAAGCCAGAGACGAATGGCCCTGTGTGGATTGCGCCTCGCTGGGTGACACCCGTCAAGGCCCGTATCGATAAAACCTTGACTGTTCGCTTCATGACATGGTTTGCTCCCTGCCCTTGGGGCCACGAGGATGGCTTCGGTGCGATCCGGCGCTTTCTTCATGGCACGGCGGTTGGACGTATTATTGTGCGTGCATTCTGGAGATCAATGGGCAACGACGTTTTGAACCAGATCAATTATGATAATCACCCAGAGACTAAGAAGCTCAAGCCGTGGTACGACGTGTTCTGGATTGGCAGTGGTCTCAGTATTCTGAACTTCAACAAGGATTTCTTTGACTTGATCCGTGATGGAAAGATCCGCGTCCACATCGACAATGTCAAGCGTCTTGAGCCCGGCCAAGTTCTACTAGAGTCCGGAAAGAGGCTCAAGGCAGATAGCATCATCTGCTCTACAGGATGGAAGAAGGAGTCGCTCGTCAAGTTTTCCAATCTCGGCGAGCACGCTTTTGGTCTACCATATGGCCCCAAGGAACAAGCCCAGCTTAACACTGAGTTCGATGCGCGCGTCAAGAAGCAGTTCCCTCAGCTCAAGCAACAGCCTAAGCTTCGCTCCCCTCCTCGCCTAAATGCTGAGCCTCTGCGGAACTACCGCTTTATAGTCCCTCCTGCTTTTCTTGGTAAACGCAACATTGCCTTTGCTGGTATGATCTCGTCTGTTACAACGGCGGTCTGTGCTTCGATGCAAGGAGTATGGATCTCTGCCTATTTTGACAACAAGTTGGTTCGAGAAAGTAAGTCTCAGGAGGATATCACAAACGAAGTCATGATGCACACGCAGTGGGGTAAATGGCGGTACCCGGCAGGCTATGGAGCGAGTCTGCCTGACTTTGTGTTTGAAGGCGTTCCTTATGTTGATATGCTGCTCAAAGACCTTGGCGTCAAGAATCGTCGCAAACCGTCCTTTTACGCTGAGCTAACGTCCCCGTACACTCCTCAAGATTACAATGGTGTCATGGACGAGTATAAGAAGCGTATACAAACCAGGTAGTTCTATAAAAGCATCCCTTTTTGTTTATTAGTCTGCTATGTGGTTGAGGGCGATACTATTCTCAATCATATTAGTAATCGGTTGATGAGCCATCTGGTTCCGTGATTATGATAGTGAGGACCAATAAGGGCAGTCTAACAATCGTTCACTCCTTTTCGTTTAGTCCCAAAAGGCGGTCTATACAGGAGATTTTCTTGAAGTCTCGTCAAGAGATGTGTACTGATGTTGTAGTTTGGCGATTCTTTCTCTGAAGCGGCAGCATTTTACTTCATTCATAAATAAGACAGCCAGATGAAAATGTCACAGTGTCGTCCTCTTTCGAGATTGAGATCAAATGATGTATTTACCTTCGAAATGACTGTGAAGGTGGCAAGAAATACACAAAATGGGGGCATTCTATTAGTAGACTACAGGTGAAATCCGCATCAGCCTTCAGAAGATGCTGATGCGAGCAGCAGATGGATGACTAAGGTCTCCAGATGCCTGACAAGAATTAGTCTTTGGTAGTGTTATAGTATCCGTGAATAAGCGCCAGCAGTAGGAACGGAAAGGACATTGGTTCCAGACTTCGGAAGCAAGCCGTAGTGCTGGTTCAGGTTGGTGGGGGTCAACGGCTCAAGCCATTGCAACCCCGACCGGAAGATGTCCTCCAGAGACGTTCCCCAGAGCCATCCATTCCCTTTACCGGTTGGGGAATAGATGCTGACTAGACATCAAAACACCAAGTTCCATTATATACAACCGTCAGCTGAAGGCCATACTCATCCAAGCGCCAGTTGTAGTTAACCTCCACACGTCATTATACTACTCCTTACATTACATCTTTCTCTTACTCCATCTGACCATGGCACGTCTGTATGTACTATTATTTCTACCGTGGATTTGCCGGGCCTGCCTTAACTCATCCCTGGCACCTTAAGTACTGTGGCTAACTGGTTACGTTACAGAACAACCTATTCTGCGTCTTTTGCCTTCTTTGAAGCACTTTACGAGGTATGAGCAATGTTGGCACTTTTCTGAACTTTCCACGGAGTGAGCATTGGACTGACTGATTGATATCACCTGTAGGCTGGTGTTCGCTATGTCTTTGCCAATCTGGGATCAGACCATCCCGCCATCATGGAAGCGCTTGCAAAGGCGAGAGAGCTAGACGACGTCAAGTTCCCCACGGTCATTACATGTCCCCATGAGGTATGTCTTGCGAACCCTGCCTCGATACATGAATTCCTGTTCATTCGTTCTAACCCGTGGATGTTAGTTCGTGGCTATGTCAATGGCTGATGGATTCGCCCGTGTCACTGGCACGCCCCAATGTGTGCTCGTACATGTCGACGTTGGCACCCAGATGCTGGGATGTGCCATGCACAACGCCTCCTGTTCTCGTACTCCAGTCTTCGTCTTTGCCGGACTCTCTCCATTCACCCTCGAGGGTGAGATGAGGGGTTCGCGCACTGAGCATATTCATTGGCTACAGGATGCTCACGATCAGAGAGCTATTGTCGCTCAGTATTGTCGTTATGCTGGCGAGTTCAAGACAGGCAAGAACATCAAGCAGCTGACGAACCGGGCTCTCCAGTTTGCGACAAGTGACGTTCCCGGCCCGGTGTACATGGTCGGGGCGCGCGAAGTCATGGAAGAAGACATCCCTGCCTACTCCCTGAAGCAGGAGGAATGGCAGCCTGTTCTACCTGCCGCTCTTCCGCAGCCAGAACTGGAGATCATCATCAAGACCTTGGCTGAGGCAGAGTCGCCCTTGATTCTGGTCGGGTACTCTGGTCGCAATACTTCCACAGTACCAGAGCTTGTAACGCTCGTCGAAAGCATTCCGGGTGTTCGAGTTCTCGATGCCATGGGCAGTTCACTATCTTTCCCCTTTGGCCACCGCGCATCGGTTGGTGTCCGCATTGGAGGACATCCGGCCATTGAGAAATCCGATGTTATCCTGGTTCTCGACTGTGATGTGACTTGGATCCCGATCAAGTGCAAGCCGCGAGAGGATGCCAAAATCCTCCATATTGATCTGGACCCGCTAAAGTCCAATATGCCCCTGTATTACATTCCTGCTACTAGACGTTATCGTGCTGACGTTGGCGTTGCCCTCAAGCAACTCAATGAATACGTGCGCACGACTGATAAGTACTCCAAATTGACCAGCCAGGAGCCATTTATTTCGCGCTGGAACAAGTTGGCTGAAGAGCACAAAGAACTGCTCGACCAGGCCGCACAAGCTGCTGCTCGTCCCCAAGACACGACCTCATCTCCAAACACGTCGTATCTCTGCGCGCAGCTGCGAAGACATTGCCCCAAGGATACCATCTGGTGTCACGAGACTATTACTAACGCGCCCTTCATCCATGAGCAGCTGCAGGTCGATGAGCCTGGCCATATCCTTGGCAACGGCGGAGGTGGTCTTGGCTGGTCTGGCGGTGCTAGTTTAGGTGTCAAACTGGCATCTGACTATCTAGCTGGAGGGGAGGGCAAAGGCAACTTTGTCACTCAGATTGTGGGTGACGGCACATATTTGTTCGGTGTTCCAGGTACGGTATATTGGGTGGCCAGTAGATATAGCATTGCTACTCTCACAATTGTCTTGAGCAATAAAGGTAAGCACAAGATGTCCGAGCAGAATATCACTAGAACATTCTCTAACAATGGAGTCGTTGTAGGATGGAACGCTCCTCGCGTCTCAATGGAGCTTGTCCACCCAACAGGTTACGGATCCAGGATCAACAACAAGGACCTCAACATCTCATTCGATCCAACGCCTGACTTTTCGGGCATTGCGAAAGCGACATCTGGCAACAAGGCATGGGCCGCCGTGGTTGGCTCCGTAGAAGATTTAGATAGGCTGTTACCCGAGGCTGTACAGCAGGTCAAGAGCGGTGTTTCTGCTATTTTGGAGGCTCGACTCAAAGGGTCGTGGGACAAGCCATAGACAGTATTTTTCATTGAATTTGTGCTCAGCTACTTAAATAAGGCTTATTGTTTCTCGATTCTCAATCCCTGCAGGGCTGCGATGATCTTTATGCCAAGAGATAAGAGGTTTAGAAGTTTAGTTTCAGCCTGAACCTCATCAGAACGTTTACTAACCAGCATTGATGTCTGACTAGTCCCACGTGGTGAACAACCAGCTTTGGGAAACTCAGTCGTCACATTTAGCCCGCAACATGCACCAGGAGCCTGAACCAAGTCCATTTCCCTCAACCACGACATCCATCGATAGCTCCCCGATAGTCCAGCGACCAATCCGTTCTGACAGCAGCCAAAACCGCTGAGATAGGAAGACAACTCTCACCGGCTAAATTCCGAACTCTGTGCCGCTCCCAGGATGTCCGGGGTAGCATATGCTAACGCTGATTGTCCGTCCGTCCTTGGTTCCGATACGCTAACGTAGGATCCGGGCGCGACCTCCACCAGGGATCGGAGCTGCGCCGCCCAGGCATAACCTTTATGGCCGTTTATACGGGTACACGTTTACGGCGTATGACGATTATCCACTTCATATTATGTTAGCCCATTTGCCATTGAGGCGAATGAAGCTGACGTTGCTCTCCACAAGTGCTTCAGCAGAGCCATTTTTACCCATCATTCACATAGCATGAATAGCTTCATTACCTCGGCGCGCATGATGCGCAGAACCAGGTCTCCCTTGCCACGAAAATTCTCCACCAACAAGACCATTCCTCTTATCATCAACGGCAAGGACATCGTGACAGACAAGACCTTCCAAGCCATAAGCCCGCTCAACAACCAGGTAGTCTGGAACTGTTCTGCCGTATCTCAAAACCACATCGATGAAGCCGTCTCTACTGCAAAGGCGGCGTTTCCTGCCTGGTCCAAGACCAAGCCCTCTCACCGACGCGATATCTTTCTGTCAGCTGCCAACATCATGGAGAAGCGGAGAGAGGAGCTACTCCACTATCTACACCAGGAGATGGGGGCAGGCGTTGATTTCCAGAATTTCATTCTTGGCCTCACCATCGAGGGCTTGAAGGATACTGCTGGGAGAATTGCTGGTGCTGTCACTGGTAGTGTTCCAGAATCCATTCATGAAGGAATGCGCGCCATGATCCTCAAGAGGCCCTATGGTGTAAACCTCGGCATTGCACCATGGTAAACACACACCTCGCATATGTTCTGGCATAATAATTACGACTAAACTGACTCTTTTGCAGGAACGCACCATTTCACCTTGGTCTACGCTCCGTCACGTTTCCCCTGGCCACCGGCAACACAGCCATCCTCAAGGGAGCAGAACTCACTCCAGCCTGCTACTGGGCCATCGCTGACGTGATGCGTGAGGCTGGTCTCCCAGATGGTTGCCTTAACCTTGTGTTCCACCGGGCGCAGGAAGCTCCTGGCGTGATTGAGAGCCTTGTCAGTCATCCGGACATGAAGAAGATCAACTTTACTGGTAGTAGCGGCGTCGGTGCTATTATTTCATCCATTGCTGGCAAACACTTGAAGCCAGTGGTCATGGAGCTCGGGGGCAAGGCTAGCTCTATTGTATTCAAGGATGCAGACCTAGCCAAGGCTGCTGAAAACTGTGCAAGAGGTGCCTTTTTTAACGTGAGTTAAAGTCCTTAAGATGTTGCATATCTTGCCAGGCTGCTAACCCTAATTCAAGGCTGGCCAAGTTTGCATGGCTACAGAACGAATCTTGGTTCACTCCTCCATCGCCACTGAGTTCCAAAATGTCCTGGCTAAAACAGTCAACGCAATGTTTGGGTCTCAGGAGGACACTCCAGTTCTCATCACATCTGCCGCCGCCAAAAAGAACAGGGCTCTAGTCGAGGATGCCATCTCCAAGGGTGCAAAACCTCTGGAAATGTTCACAACAGAGCTAGATGCCAACACTGTCGATACCAAGATGCGCCCCGTTGTGCTTGCCAATATGTCAACATCGATGGACCTGTATCGCCAGGAGTCATTCGGACCCAGCGTATCGTGGTTCGCTTTTGACACGGAGGAGGAGGCTATCAAGCTAGCTAATGATACTGACTATGGTCTTTCAGCATCGATCTATACTGAAAATCTGGGAACTGCATTCCGTGTCGCCGAGCAGCTAGACTCGGGCGCAGTGCATATCAATTCAATGACAGTGCATGATGAGTTCGCCTTGCCGCATGGAGGTGTCAAGAAGAGTGGTTTTGGCCGTTTTAACGGGTATCAAGGGTTGGATGAGTTTATGTACTGCAAGACGATAACTTGGATGGAGTAGGAGGGGCAGGATGGCCACCATGTTCGCTACAGATCTTGAATGCTACTGCTGCCAAGTCTCCAAATTGCATGTCTTAGGCTGTAATGATCTGGAAGAAGGTTAGCAAGCAATGATAGCTGAGCGACTAGCTAATTATAATGACATGAGTCTGAGCCTGGGCGTTGATTTTGGAGATGAGATGGCTGAAGCGAAATTAAGTTATGTGGTTGCTTGCTTGATACAGTACCTACGAAACTAGAAGACTTCAGAGATTTATTGCCTGCAACAAAGGTCAGTCATTCGCAACGCGAAACTAGCCCTCCCCTCGGAATCCTTTAACCGCAAACACGTCAGTAAACTAGATCACACCCTATCTAGCATATGATAAACATAATAAAGGCACCAAAATACATAAACCTGCTCATGACATGCGCTTGTATGAGTGGACTAACGTAGGTCGCGAGCTGTATAGGTTAGCGCATGACATTAGCAGGGCGCAGGAACGTTTGTATTTTACAGGGGTCAGTAATTGCATGCGGAATATCTTCCGCAGGTTGTATAATATGGAAATACAGAGTCATTATGCGCTATTTATATATCACTTTTCTACCTCTAAAATAATTAAACGTCATTTCCCTGGTTTATCACGAACTTGCTGCTATGACGTGGCCTTACATGTAGTGCCCAAGATCGAAGAAATTCAAGCTGAGGGACTGAGTGCAATGTACTGCGAGGTGAAGTGGTTGTACCGCTGACCCGATTCAGCCCCCTAGCAGAGGTTTTCCGGCGTTTACAACAGTCACCTCTATAGCCTGCTAAAATAGCCTGCAATACATCAGCAAGTAATCAGGCTTCAATTATGCTGTGTTTAAATCTCTTGTTATTGTCTCTTCTATCAAGCGTTGAGGTCTACCTAGTTAGCAATTAGTCGGTCCAAATGCCACGAAAGCCAAATTCTACCGGCCCTTCTAAGAATACATCTCCTTTGCCATCCCAACTGACTATAACAGTTCCTCCATCACACTCCACCTCCACTCTGCCCTTCAATAAGCCGCGGCGAACACCGTTGACGACTGCCCCACACGAACAAGACCCTGAGCCTAGAGGAATGCCGCCGCCTCGTTCCCATATCCTCAATCGAATGTGCGAGGAGGTCAGCACTTGAACAAAGTGAACGTTCGTCTTTTCTGGGAACAAAGGATGCTTTTCGATAGCTGATCCATTTGCCATGACATCCACGGCTGCCAGATTGTCCACGAAGAAGGTGCAATGTGGATTTCCCATATTGCAAGCAGCCGGATCTCCAGAGAGAGGCAGCCTAAGTGTATCGACCTCTCGTACGGTTGGGATCTCATGCCAGTCTGTGAGAGGAGAGCCCATACTGACGGCAATGAAGTTGTCCGAAACCTTGTGGCATCGTAGGAGCCCCCGAATCGTCCTTAGAGTTGTAGTAGATGAGCCAGTTTCACGCATCAACTTCCAAGCCACGCCGCGTGTAGCACTCCCACAGGCGTTCAATGTTGAACCATCTGCATTCCAAAACACCAAATTCGCTGCTGCATCTTCGCAATTCGACAAAACCACGAGTTGGTTGAATCCGATCCCGCGATTCCGATCTCCAAGTCGTCTCGCAATATGCTGATCGATGATGATTTCCTGGTCGCGGAGATCAACAATGACGAAATCGTCACCGTTGGCATGCATTTTCTCAAATATAATAGCAGACATTTCTGGAACTTTGGGAATATCGGAACTATCCATAGAATTCTTGTTATAAAACTCTGCAAATCATGGAGGGTACTCAACAAGAGAACACATACTTTCCTTTGCCAACTTGGGTTACCTGAGTCATCCTTCCGATATCGGCCAGGGATACATACATAACTTGCAAAAAGCTATCATTCGGCAAATTAAAGTCTAGCATGGGATCGGCAGATAGAGAAGTCCGAGGCGGGTAAGCGGCACATTCCTCAGTCAGTTGTAATTACAGGTGTAGAAGTCTTGTAACGCCATCATGAGAAAATTAAGCCGAATTCTCCGAGGTCGCCAGGTAATATTGAAGCTCTGCAGTTATCTGATATTTAAAAGACCAAGCATCATGTACCTTCATGCTGACAAATCCAGCATACTCTCCAATATTACCTTAGATCCGTTCTTTCAGGCGTCATAAATACTCACAGCATAACCTCATGCCCTTCCTATTCGCAAGCCATCCATACCGGAGTCATTCACACCTATACCAACTGCTAGATGCCCGCTCAAATATGCAATTATATCATCTTAATTTAAGGCAACATCACGCATAATCTAGCTACCATGTCGCTCAAGGGTCCCTCTCCTCAGCATCGCAACGGCTCTGGTCTGCGCATTGGGATTGTACACGGCCGCTGGAACTCAACACTTATCCACCCCCTTATTACAGGGGCCAAGGAGAAGCTCATTTCTGCTGGCGTCAAAGAATCTGATATTATTATTCAATCCTGTCCAGGCGCCTGGGAGCTCCCGATTGCTATCCAGCGGTAATACTCCTCCACGCCTCACTCAGTTCCACAGTGTTGCTGACATGTCACGACTTTTTAGCCTCCTTTTCTCTTCTCAGGCTCAGAATATACCCAACGCTAACCTCTCCTCACCGCCCGTTCCTTCTCCTTTCTTTGATGCCATTATTGCCATTGGTGTAGTAATAAAGGGCGAAACTTTACATGCGGAATACCTTTGCGAGTCCGCCTGTAAGGGCTTGATGCGCGTCCAGCTTGATACTGGCGTGCCTGTTATCCTTGGCCTCCTGACTGTTCTAACAGAGGACGAAGCAAAAGCCCGTGCTGGTATTGATGGCAAGGGCCATAACCATGGCGAGGACTGGGGTTTAGCAGCTGTCGAGATGGGTGTGAAGTTGAGGGGGTGGGCTGACAACTCGTCAGGCCTAAAGGCGAAGTAAATAGAATCACCTATAGAATCTCAGTTACGTCAACCTACAGGTTGCTCAGCAGCACTCGCATCGCCACCACCACCACCTTTAATTATTCTCAAACATATTCAACATTTCGCAAAACATATTAGCATTCCGCGCATAACCATACAAGATAGAATGGCTAGAAGACCTTCAAAGGCTAATATGCACAGAAGTTAATTGAATCTGACCTGTCAAGATCCTAATCGGGTGGTATGAAGATGTACAAGTCACTTGAAGCAGGGAAACAGCTTGTCAGATTGGTGGCTGGGAATGGATGGAAAACTGCTAAGATAAGTATGGCCTGATTAATTCGGACTATAGATTCCCCGATGAATGCTATCTGTTCTATTTTTAGTGCTTTTGCTACTGAGTTACCTGCTATAAGATTATTAATAAGTAGTTAGGATAAGTAGATAATGATATACTTTTCAAATAATATTTACTGCTGTTACTTACTAGTATATTATTATAAAGCTCTAGTATATTTGGAAATTTAGCTAGATAAAGAAAAACTACTAGAAGAGTTTAAGATACTAAGCCCTCCTTAACTATACTTAGA
>JABCJW010001284.1:0-25441 GCA_013184375.1 Fusarium newnesense | reverse complement strand
TGAGCAGGCCTCGGCAGACCATAGTAGTTTAGGGCAGAAGAATATGCACGCACGGGCCCGAGTGCCGTGAGGGATTTTATTCGCCTAATCCTTCCAATATACTTTCAGCTTAACCACTATTGCTCTGTATTGTGCTATTGCACTATTGGCGGCTAATATCCCTACACTATTATGTGAATCATTTTAAGCCCTACCCATGTCGACCATGGTTTCGGTGAGTCTCCACATGCCGGTAGGCACGGAGCCACAGGACTTGCTAACCAGGCTTCTTTGCGGAAAGCCGAGTGAAAGACAGGAAGGCATTCTTGGGACCTTCGTCAACTTTCTAAGAAACAACAAGAAACCTGAAACGTCTGACTCGGGATCTGATTCTGGGTCGCCTTCGGGCAGTTCGGTTCCCTGTCGACGTCCGTCTGTGCAGCATCAAGATGAGAAAGAAGTTAAACAAATTGACGGTGCTGATGACATAAAGAAACAGACAGAAGAGAGTGGAGGGAATGCTGAGGAAGCAGTGTCGGGTTCAGATCTGAGCACAGCAGCAGAAGCGGAGACTAAAGATGAGGCTCTACGGCTTGTATGGCGAGAGTTGCCGTCAGACAGTGATACAGGTGATCAGGCTACTGAAGCTCGACTTATAGAGTAAGTAGCGCACTAAACGCATGCTTCCGGGGCTGATGATCTACAGTTTCATTGTTATACCCGGAGTCTATGGCAATTGGCACGATAAAGACTTTGGGCCGAGCCCTGGATCTGGAAGCTCAGCTTGGGTTACCCATTTCGCCGACGAAGGCTGGGAGAAGCCCAAGAACCCTCAAAGCAGTTGCCGGGTGTTTCGCTTCCAGTACAATTCTTCCGAAATCTTCTCTGGTCATAGATCTCGAGAGGCTATTCATAGGGTTGCATTGAGATTGCTCAATGGGTTACGCTTACAGCGTTCTGACGAGAGCAAGGTATGGGATAATTCACTATCCGAATAGGACACTTTATCTGACATGGAGCTCTCTATATAGAAGCGTCTTATATACTTTATCAGCCATGATATCGGAGGCACTATTGTTAAAGATGTAGGTGATGAGGTAGAAGTGCTGAGAGTATTGCAACGTGTACTAACCAAGCTTAGGCTCTTGTCACGGCTTCCCTTGATAGAAGCTCATGGCAAGACATATCAGAGATGACACGAGTTTTGGTGAGTGAGCCCTGTCTATTGTACAGCTTACCCAGTCTGACACACTACAGATATTCAATGGCTGTCCGCATCGCCAGAGAGATACGGCCGACTTGGAAACGAGGCTGGCCAGCTTTCTCTTTGAACACTACTCTCAGGACTCCGGAAAGCCACGACCTTCAATAGCCTCAATATTAGGCCTTACCAAAGCCATCATCCAAGTGAATGGTATCTTCATAACTTCAAATGTCGCGCTGCGGATCTGGATCATAAGTCTGCACTCTCACGGAGAGAACAGCAGTGGGGTGAGTGGTTCAAAATCAGATGCAGTCCCTGTATGACCCAAGACTGACTTGGAATCAGGGTTTTGACGCTTACTCTGCGACGTTGGGTATACCATTGGAGAGAAGATTGACAACACCAACCGGGGCGGACTATTCTCCTCTTACTCAGTACCTTGCCAAGATAGAGCCAGGTATGTTAAAGAGACTCGATCGATCGCTTTATGAGTATAACTAAGTGTTCTTATCAGATGTCCGGGAGCCGAAAGAGTCCATCACACAACAACAGTATGCTCAAGAGAGGCAGCTTCTTGCTCTGGCGTCTCCTATCTATCCACTTCGAAACAAGGTTGAACCTAACCCGCTGGCTGATGTACCAGATTATCAAGCTTGGCTGAGCAGTCCCTGTCCTCAAATACTGTATCTTCATGGAAGTCATCGCGTTAAAGATGTGGCTGAGAGTGTATTCTACGCTCTTGAAGACGAAGCAACAAAGACGAAACGACGAGAAAATGTTCTATACTTCTCTTTCAACAGATTAGATGTGCGTGCTGATAGTATTCGGGACATGATGGCTACCTTTTTGGCCCAGATCTGCAACCATCATCCGAGGCTCAGACCTGCTATCAATCGACTCTCCAGCCAGATTGAGCATGAGCGAGGATGGACTGAAACAGATGTGATCCAGTTCTTCGACATGTTCAAAGTCTCAGCAGATGTTGAACAGGCAATGATTGTTATCAACCGCTTCGACGAGTGCACAAAGGGTTCACGCAAAAGGTTTCTGGACTACGTCACTAACAAGCATTACAATAATGAGAGACCCTGGAAAATTGTTGTGACCAGTCATGAGCCGAGTGCCTTGACGGAGGAGCTTTCGGGTCCGTTTTGTGTTCCTGTTGATATATCGTCTGGGGAGTTGGGAGACCTTGATCTGAATAGTTTCGAAAGCGACATCAAAGCGCTGGTAAGCTCAAGAGCGGACCTGAACTTTAGAGAAGAGCAGATTCGCACCGAGCTGCGCTTTACTGAAAAGTTGGACCATCCACTGCGCCATATCCTGTTTGAGCAGCTGAGAGTTCGTGACGAGTGGCCCGACGAGACATCGACCGATGCGATGTTTGGGCTGTTGAATCTTACTCAACAAGGAGATGACAGTTATAAGATTATGGTATCTGTTTTGCATGCTGTGCTCAAGAAGTACCCCGACCGGAACTCTCTTGAGTGTCTACTCTCCTGGCTCCTGTACGCCGTCAGACCACTCACAATCTGGGAACTTGCCACCATCGTTTCATTTTCGGATGAGAGGGAATGCAATAGAGTCTCTCCCAGCTTCATGGCTGTGAATAGGCTTGTTGAAAACGTTGAGAAGGACTTTGCAGGCATTCTCGAAGTCGATCACAACGAGGTCAGGTTTAAACACCCGTGCTTACATGAAATTATGGTTCGTGGTGATCCCTCAACCCAAAATGGAGAAGAGAAGGATTATATGTGGAATAAGATTAAAGGCAAAGCTCATAATCTCATTCAAAGCATGTGTCTGGACTACTTATCGAGAGATGCTGTTCAAGAGTATGTCAGAGAGACCTTTGCAGTCGCAGACTTAATAACCTTCGAGACACCGCCTTTCCCAGACCGCACAAACCTTGCTTCATATGCTCTTCAAGCATGGGCTCATCACTATTCTCTCAGCTCTCCTCTTCCAGATATATCTACTTTGTCATCGAAGAAGGACCTAGTTCAGACACTCGCAAAGGCCCAGTGGTGTCTAGCTAATCCTGCCACCAGACGCTCTCCCTGCTATCAGTCACTTTTCCCAATATTCGCTGGCCTCGGCCTTCCCAATGTGGTGGAACCCTTGGGTAGTGATGATGTTTTACGCGGTCTCATCGAAGCTGCAAGCAAAGGACAGAAACAAGTTGTTGAAGATCTCCTCGGCGAATATGACTTTACGCCAGATGAGACATGGGAAGTTCTCAAGGCGGCGAGTTCCTATGGTAGTGAAGAGCTGATGAACACCCTGCTGCACAAGATAGAAGCCAAGGGAAGGATACCTGACAATTTTGAGTGGCCGCCTGTTTTGATCTATCGGGCTGCCAATCTGGGTCTGGAGGGTTTCGCAGAAAGGATTCTCAGTCTTGGATGTCCCCCAGATCCAGATGTTGACTGGAGAAACGAAAAATCCATGCAAGCATCTCCTCTGTATCAGGCAGCTCGTCATGGGTATACAAACACTGTTCGTGTGCTGTTGAAACATGGCGCCAGTATAGATTACAAAAGCCTGTCTGAAAGAAACCCGCTTCACACGGCCGCCCTTGAAGGTCACACCGAGACTGTCAAAGCCATCTTGGAGGAGTCGCAAGTCAATATCGACTGCACTTCAGAGTCAAACTTCACTCCCTTGTATCTCGCAGTTCTTGGCGGTAACTACAACACAGCGAAGCTGTTGTTGGAGAAAGGCGCAGACCCGAATATGGGCATCTCAGATTCTCACACTGGTGATGACCAGTGGACTCCTTTGCAAGCAGCGACAGACAACGGTTTCATAAAATGCATCAAACTACTTCTAGAAAAAGGAGCAAATCCGAATATTCCTGGACCGTCTGGACCTCCGTTGCATTGGGCAGTTACTAATGCCCGCATCGATATCCTCGATATCCTTCTTGATGCTGGGGCTGATCCCCTGAGTGAGATCCTCAAGAAGCCTCTTCTAGTAACAAGCGTCGGGTCTGAGCTGAAAGGCGCTGGTCTAGGTATGCTGGAACGACTTCTGGAGCTCAAATTGGACGTCAACTGTAAGGACCGTGAGGGGAGCACCCCACTCACCGCTCTCATATGCTCGTACGCAAGCAAAACAGCCGGTGAATCTGACCAAAGAGATGAAGGTTTGGGAATGCTTCTGGGTCATGGTGCTGACCCCAATCTGGCCAGCGATGACATGTGGACACCATTGCAATATGCAGTGGTAGTGAAACAGTATAACGCGGTTGAGATACTTCTAGAAGCAGGCGCTGATCCGAACATAACCTTTAAGAAGAGCTGGGCACCTCTTTGCTCTACGCTTGTGCAACCCAAGATAGCCCGCCTGTTGCTCGAGAAAGGTGCAAACCCCAACGTTGCTTTCTCCGCCGGATTCCTTCCCCTAACATAAGCGTCGTATTGGGGTTGTGAGACGTGCAAACGGTTATGCATCTGCAACAAGTGATATCAGCATGCTGATCTCCTTTACCCGGCGCATGACTTTATACAAAAGGAGAAGAAGAGTATGAGGAGGGCGAACATGAAGTGTCAACAACAGCCATTTCTGGCCCATCTATACTCCAACTACAATTCTGACTCTGACTCGGAGTCCAAAGACTCAGAAACCGAGGAGGATAAAGAGAATCCTTCTGAGGATAGATCATTGGCAGGCAGGGAACGAAGAGTTATTGGCGTATGAATAGTATTCCTAAAACCCTTCGAATACCAAAGACTGAATAATCTTACGTAAGGAGCTCAAGAATACAGTAGATAAAGAGCTCTATAACCCTATGACATTCTCGTTCGAGGTTCTTGTTGCTTGAAATTCAAGTCCCGATTTATCATCCACTAGCCAGCAAATCGCCACCCTTCAGGCTCACCAGCGGCGTCCTCTGCAGCCTTCAGGGCCTTGTTCTTCTTAGCCACGTACCACTTTGTGATGAGAACAAAGATCACAACGAGACCACAGCCTGTAATGATAACACCTCCTCCAGTCTGATAGTAAGGCTCCTGGTTTCGGAGGAAGAAGTATGGGGTGAACCAGTGGGAGACGGATGACACGCAGTTGGCATAGGCGATGAGGGCAGCACGCTTTGTGCGAGGACGAGGGACAACAGTTGTCTCCCAAGAGATTTGGATCTAAGGATAAGTTAGCGAAAGGTGACTGATGAGATAGGTGACAGAACTTACGTTCAGACCGACGAATGGACCGACGACGAGCAGGATCATGCAGAAGTATCGGGCGCCAACGTTGAGGGTGGTGATCATGACAGCACAGCCGATCAGGGTAAGAAGGATTGGAACGATGATGTGATAGCCGTGTTCCAACTTTCGACCGGAAGACCACGAGATACCCATCATCACAATAAAGGCGATGATAGGAGGGGGAGCCTGGATGAGGTAGGTAGTGGTACCAGAGAATCCGAGGGTAGCGACGATCTTGTATCATTGTTAGTACATAATTCATAGTTAAAAGAAGAACAAGAATTACTCACGGAAGGGAAGAAGTCCTTGTAAGATTGCGCGATGATCAAGAAGAAGTGAATAGCGGCAAAGAGATGGGCGAATGGCTCCTTCATGCACATCCAGAAGCCATCCCAGTAGCCACCGGCATCATCTTCAGCAATACCACCAGCGGACACAGTCTGACGGTATTGAGCCATAGCTGCCTCTTCCTCGGTGATGAAGTATGTACCCGTCGAGTCAGGGAAGTTGGGAATGAACCAAAAGCTCACGAGAGCCACCAAGATACTGACGGCACCTAGACTAACTGTTAGCTCTATAAACTGTAT
The DNA here is from genome assembly GCA_013184375.1 of Fusarium newnesense. Taxonomy (NCBI): domain Eukaryota; kingdom Fungi; phylum Ascomycota; class Sordariomycetes; order Hypocreales; family Nectriaceae; genus Fusarium; species Fusarium newnesense. The sequence continues at coordinate 19,463 of JABCJW010001284.1, read as the reverse complement.
TGTTATGCTTGAAGACATACCTTCGAGAAGCAAGAACCATTTCCAAGCTCGGAGGTTTGCAACGCCCTCCATGTTGGTCAAGATACCAGCAGCCAAAAGACCCGAAAGAGCTTGCGAGATGGTATTTCCCGCATGCCAGATACCCATCCTCATAGGCGACTCGTGCTTCGTGTACCAAGAAGAGGTCATGAGGGACACAGCAGGCACAAAGGGACCTTCAGTAAAGCCGATAAGAAAACGGCAGAGACAAAAACCCCATCCTGCAGTAACAGCAGGCATGCAGATGGTTACGCAAGACCAGACAAGCATGCAGCTAGGGAGGAGGATTCGAGGGGTACCCTTGGCGAGGATAACGTTGGCGGGGATCTGAGAGAGGATGTAGCCCACGTAGAACATGGAGATGCCGAGAGACCAGATTGTATCCGTCATGTGAAGATCTTCTTGCATACCGGCGAGTCGAGCGTTGGAGACGTTGATTCGATCGAGGTAGCTGCATCGGTCAGTAAGAGAAATGTGAGTGAAGATAGAATGACTGACTTCATCAACAGCATGGCTGTGACCATGGGAAGAAACTTCCAGTCGAGCTTGCGGACCAGAGATTTCTCAATGGCGGCACGCTCTTCGGGAGTCTTGTCCTTGATGAGCGGATAGCGCTCGAGGATCTCATCTCGCACAGGAGCAACCTCTTCATACTCGACATCTCGTTTAAAGTCCAAAGACCCAGGTTTTGAGTGAACGGAGCCCGTCATGTTGATGGCAGAACTATGTCTCTCGAAAAGTTATCAGGATCAACTCAGTGTGAATGATGAATAGCGAGAGAGTGCTGATGATCATTTCAAGAAACCATGGGTATCATACACTTTTATACATCCCAATCCTTACCCCAAAGCAAGGTAACAATGCCAAGATCCTGTTGTTGCTCCAGCGTGTCTTTTTTCGCTCTTGCATCCGAAGCTCACCCCGCATCCCCGCGTTTGTGAGAATAACCTTACAAAATAAGAGTGTTACGTTCGCGGGGGCTAGCGTTCGGACTCAACCCGTCGGCTACGGCCCACCAATAAGACTTCATGATTCAACAGCCGACGGACTTGGCCCGGGGAAAAGTCTTGGGGGTGAGGTCAAAGCGAGTTACTGATTGTTCTTGTTGAGGAATAGCGCTGCACTAAACGACGTAAATGACTTGGAATTTCGGGGGGTATCAAGTCCTGGTAGTTCTGCCAGAGTTAACCATATTTTAAGCATATCTACTTTCGGGATAGTGAACTTACCTGCAGGCTGCCCTGTCCTTCCATCATTTTGGTAGAAAGCGACAGGAGGAATTGCTGGAAAATGCTCAATGCAGAGAACTTGGATGAGCACTGCGTGAGCAGTATAGACGCTTTGCTCACTACCTCGAAAGTCTGTGTCAAGCCTGTCTGGTTCGGCTGCGGTGCACGTTGAACGAGGCAGACATACGCCACGGCTGCTGCCAAGATATCATATGCGTCTAGGAAAGATACCGTGGTGCCACTCCCCGACCTATTGTAGAGTTTCTCAATAAGCGCCTTGCAGCAACTAATCGTATCAGCTTCGACTTGGCCGTCACTCTCAGCATCGACTTCGGAGCTTGTCAGGTTAGGTTGGACCATTAGGATTAGAGCCCGGCATGCTAGTTGATCCAGGTAGTCAAACTGGGGACTTGTTGGGGTATTGGCACCGCCGGTTTGTGGGGGAAACTCTCGCCAGAAGCAGAGGTTACTGTACGAAAACAGTGGGCTCGAATGGTGACCTCCACAGAAGTCTGAAATGAGTTGGGCGTGGGTGATGAGATGTTTACTCAGAGCAAGCTTATTTCTCACTTGTCCCGATGCAGACTCTTCTTCTGGTACCTCTGGTACCTAATTGATAGTCAGCAATGTTCATGTCTTGTCTCATCGGGCATCTACCGAAACTGAGATGTCAACCTCTGTAATAGTGAACGGTCTACCCATAACTGAAGCTAGAGATCTACAGTATTTCGTCAGTTCTATAGTGTCTAGCTTTTACAACGAACCTACCGATCCCAGAGATACATGCTCCAGAACAACCACTCCACCCGATAGGTGTACTCTGGACTCCGTGGCGGTACTGTCTTGTGCAACCCTGCGGCTATGCAATTAGTCATGATGAAGCCCATGAGGTGCCAAGTCGATCCACCCGAAGCACTAAACATGGAGAAGACAGCAAGCAGAAGCATGCAGTGCAGGGTGTCCAGAGGCTCTTGAGAGTGGAGAATGAAGGGCAGTAGCTTCACAGCTGCAGCGTGGAGATTGGTAGCCAGTGAAGAAAGGCGACCTGCATCAGGCGACATGCTGATGCCTATCGCCACAGCCAGGTATGTGTTGAAGCGAGGCAGTGCGGTTCTAGCTGGATCAGCGCCTTGATTGCTTATCTCCAGTACGGCCTCGTACTGCTCAAACAAGCGGTGTTCGTCAACATGCGGAAGCCAAACGCTCCAGTCGAGAAACCGCTGGAAGTGACTCAGTGTCAGGTCGCGTGTGAGTAGGATGAGCTGTTCGTCTATCACATACGCCGGCTGCGACGACGACGCCTTGGAAGGGTCTCGGCCATCTACAGCCAGAGCTGCTGATATTGACTCAATGATGGCGAGCTTATGTGGCTTGTCGCCTGTATTCGTTCGAGACTCGGCCATGGCCTTGTTGGACAAGAGGCCAATGGCGCTCATGGTGTCTTGGACACTTGATTGCTCTTCTCCATTGCCAGCAATCGCTTCATTCACCTGTACAGATGATATAGATCCATAGTTCGACCGGCGGCGTTTGCCATTGATTGGTGAGACGGCATCCACTGTGCCAAAGGAAGTATGTCTGGCCTGAACATGTTTCTGCTCGGCAATCTTGATCTTTTGCTCAAGTTCAGCAACGCGACGTCTTAGAGACTCGACATAGCTACGAGTATTAGCAATAAGGACGATGATTACTAAGCTAAAAATGCCTTGTAAGGCACTCACCCATTGACTCTTGCATGCGTGAGCGTAGTATCCTCACCATTAAAGTCATACTGCTGAGACCGAGCAATGCACTCAACGCCAAGATCTGCACACGACGTACACGCCGGACGCAATCTATCGCACTAAGTCATATCAGTAAAGCCCCCAACATGCATGACAGTGACAAGCATCACCTTTTGCTTCCGCTTGAAGCACCGCTCACAAGCGAGACTGTTCTTCTGCGGCTGGGACTGTGACGAACTGGGGCTACTGGCCCGTGCAGGGCTTGGTAGTGAGACGCGGGATAGTTCGCGCCAATCAGTTGCCATGTTGCATGTTTCTGGGATTGATCTGGAGGCCGAAAGAAAAGATACGACACGGAGTGAGCCCGAGGGACGCGTTGTGTTCGGAGGGGAAAGGCTGGGGATGACCCCAGATTTATCGGACTTGGTCCTGAGGTCACGTGTGAGAAGGAATGAAAGTGGTCTAACTTAGTCTGGACATTTTTTGGCACGAGTTCTTGCAGAGTACTGGGGCATGATGCGGAGAAATTGCACTGTAATTTAAGCCTGGAAAATAAGAAATGACGATCTATAAACTATTTTGCGTATACAAGAGAAAACCGTTCCTTATGCTGCAACTGGGACGCCATTAGTAGCCCCATTTGTGATGCCGTTACCATTTGTGACAGCCCCATTGGTAGCCTTCTTCTCTACTGAGTGGCCATTCGCCTGTTGTGACTTGACCACCGACGCATTCAATGCTGCCATCTCAGTACCTCTCTTAGTGGCAGCACCAAGAAGCAGAGGACCATCAGTGGCAGCCATGACCCAACGAGCTCCCATCTTGCAGAACTTCTCCACAAGATCAAGACGAGCATGAAGACCACCAACGCCCAGCCACTTTCCATGCTTCTTACACGCAGCAATAGTGCGCTCGTAAGCCTCAGTAACACGAGGGTTCTCGTAATCTCCGGGAATGCCCATCTCGGCAGTCAAGTCATTGGTACCAATGAGAAGAGAGTCAACGCCCGGAAGAGCCGCAATCTCATCGACTAGCTCCAGAGCCTCAAGGGTCTCGATCATGGGGATGACCATGGTAGCAGCGTTTGTGACGGGGTTGGACACCTTGGCGGGGATAGAGCGGAACTGATGATGGGGAAGACCGTTTGTGGAGGAACGGTGACCAATGGGTTGGAACTTTGCTGCGTTGACGACGTCTTGAGCGTCTTGGACGGAGCGGATGTGAGGAACGATGATTCCGAGAGCGCCGCCGTCTAGAATTCTCGAGACGAAGAAGGGGTCTTTGCTGGGGGCGCGGACGATGGGAGAGATGCCGGCGTAGAGAGCGGCGACACAGAGTTGGTTTGTGGTCTCGAGATCAAAGGAGGAGTGCTCCATGTCTACGAGGATGCCATCGTAGCCGGCTGTCTTGGCCATGCCGGCGATTTCGATGGACTTGACGAGCTTGATGCTCATGGTGTAGGCGACTTCATCGCGGAGAAGCTTCTCTCGCATGGGGTGGGGAATAGGAGCAGCCATTGTGAAGGGTGATGGGTGATAGAATGAGTTGGTCTGGTTTATTGGAGTAAGTAGGTGATAGTGGGTATTGGGGATTGGGGATGCTGGTGATTGATGAGGATAGAAGCGGTCAAGGTGGTTTGTCCTGCATATTAATATACACCTCTCCAAGATCACAAAGAGTCATATTTCTTCCTCAAGAGTCAAATACTGGGTAAGTCCTTCTCCGCGTCCGATCTCGTTCCCCATCAATTGCCTCCATTCAATTCTAGGACGGAAGCCGACTATTGGAGCCGAGAGGATCGCGGGGTCGGAGTGGGGCCGCATGCAACCCCGAAGCGTCCTCGGAAAATGTCCATATCACATCGGCATGATGCCTACGGATAACGGATGCCGTAAAACGGAACTGAAAAGAGAAATGATTCACCGGTTTGATCCCGCGGGAGTCAGAGTTGCCTCGAGGGAGATACATAAAAGTGCAAGACTTAGACTCTTGTTTCTCCAGACACCAGAATACTACCCCACAAACATCCATTACCTTGCATCTCAATACTCTCATCTCTCACCATGGCACCAAGCGCTGTAACTCCACCAGAGAGTCTCTCTTCTGGAAAACCAACAGTCTATGTTATGGACACATTCCACCCTCAAGTTATGGCTTACGTCCAAGAGAACTTCAACGCCATTACTCCCGATAACCCCAAGCACAGCCAATGGAGGCAAGATGCACGCTACCTCCTCATGAGGTCCTCTTGGTTGACTGCAGAGGATATCAAGGCCAGCCCTAACCTGATCGCCATTGGCAAGCAGGGTGTTGGTATTGACAAGATCGATGCTAATGCCTGCGCTGCACGTGGAATCAAGATTCTGAATACTCCTGGTGTCAATGCACGCGCAGTGGCTGAGCTTGTTCTCACTCTCGCTACTGCATCTGCTCGTCAGGTCGGCTCTATTGTTGCCAAGCAGTCTTCAGGTATTCTCGTACCCAAGGAGAAATGCTCTGGGTTGATTCTGCATCGCAAGACAATCGGCATTCTCGGAATGGGCAACATCGGCAAATGCGTCGCGAGTATCTTCCGAGGCGCTTTTGAAGCCGATGTCATCGCTTACGATCCCTTCCTCCCCGCCGATGCATGGGCCGACATTCCTCATCAACGAGCCAGCTCTGTTGAGGAGGTTCTCGAGTCTTCAGACGTCATCACCGTTCACATGCCTCTTACCCCACAAACAAGAGACCTCATTAGTTATTCCGAGATGAAGAGGATGAAGCGAACAGCTATTGTCATCAACACCGCGCGCGGAGGTATCGTCAACGAGGATGATCTCAAGCGCGCATTGTCTGAAGGTCTCATCTGGGGTGCTGGTCTTGACTGCCACGAGGAGGAACCCCCTAGTTATGAGAGATATCACTCTCTTTGGGAGGTTGGCGCTGTCAGTACGCCTCATATTGGAGCTGCCACGGCGGAAACGCAGATGCAAACGGGCATGGCGGCGGCCAGATATTTATTGGAGTTTGCGCTAAACAACCCATGAGATAGCAGGATTTGTTTTTAGTTATAGATTAGTTCCCAAGAATACACGATTAATAGTACCAAGTCTTCTTATGTCATGTCCTTTTCTAAAACTCAAAACCGTCCCATACACTGGGATTCGTAGGATCTCCATAAACATACTGGCCCAGCGCAGACTCCATATTCCATAACGAATCGTAGTTCAACAGCGCCCAGTTGACAGATGATCCATCTTGATACTCCTCAGACATATCATTTCCATCTTGCCCCGGAACAGCAAACTGGCTGACAGGGTCCATCATATTCGTCCGTGACTGCAGACTCTGGTCAAAGAACTGGCGATTTGTAAAGTCGGGCATGTTTCCCAGGGCACTAGGTAAAGAGTTTGTACCCAGGTCTGGAGAGAAACTTCGGCTATCAAAGTTGCCCATGTCGTTAGAGAAACCCAAAGCCGGATCGACCGGGTAACCGACAGAAATATCTCGCACATTCGGCCATAGTCGTTGCGACACGTCTCGGTGCAAAGCCTCAAAGACGGAGACATAGCTTTTAGCATCTGGGAGTTGTCGTGCAACGCTATTCAGTAGCTCCTGACAACGGAGAAGACCTTGATGAGATGCGCGCATGTCTTCTTGGGTTATCTTCTTGGATACAGATGTGCAGTACATTACCGACAACCCAGCCGTAAAGAGCATGTGAAAGTAGCTTCGCGTATGTGTCATCATCTCCCGCTTCTGACATATGATGTGATATCTCTCAATAGCCTCCAGCGCAGATCTGAGAAAGACTGTCAAGATCTCTCTTGGTGGAGAACCGTTGACCTTGGGTACTAGATCAGTTGCGCGACGGAGGACAGATAGTCTCTCACGGGCAATTAGATGGTCATACCATTCCTGCGTTTCGTACAGACAGCTCGGTTCTTGTATGATAGGGTTGCTATTCCGCCACTCTTTCAGCTCCCTCAACAGCTTCGTCATCACGACATGGACGTGACCAGCGAGTAAGTGCTTTGACTTAGTATTGGAGATCTTCCGTCTGAGCTTGGAGAACTCGGTTTGTATATGTGATGATATCTGTCTCAGTCGTACAGAAATAAAGAAGACCGTCATTTCATTCTGAACGTTAGGCTCGCGGGTGAAGTTGAACGAGTCGAGGCTTTGAACATCGTGGCTTGCTGCTTCGAGCTCTTCATCGCTGACTTCAACTGGGAATTTCGTCTCAATATCTGCATCTTCAATCAAGAATGGACGATCTAGGGTTGTTGAGCTGTACCGATCGATCAGATAGAATTGCCAGAATAGTCTCCTTCTAAGCTGTGTTTGTAGCAGATCGCCTCGGATGTCAGTGCCGTTATGGAGACCAAGTTCAATACAGAGACGTCCGCAGAGCCGAACGACGTCCCAAATGGAAGTGCCTGCCATACAATCAGCATGTTATTTATTGATGGTCGAGTTGGCTTTACGTACCGATGGGATGGTAGATGCCAAATCTACATATTAGCAATAAGTCTTGAACGGAATCGAGACCCCGAGTCAGAAAGTCGGCGCCGAGATGTTGGAGAGCTGCATTGTAATATGCTTCTGGGTGGCGATGATGAAGCTTGTTGCGATATGGTAGAACTGCACCAATGGCGCATATCATGAAGGCTCTGAATAGGTCATGGCTTGATGCTTTGGCGGAAGTGCCTTGACCATTGAAGAGACGCTGGTGCAGTGCCCAGACACTTCTGCGGAGGAGAAATGGGTTTTGTATGTGTGCCCAACTCAAGCTGCAGTACCATTAGTTGATGACTAGAGATTGGGTACTTTAACTAACTATTTGTCGAACAACATCTGTGTCTCTACTGCAGATGGCAAAGAGCATGGGGCTATCGAGACTTCATCGGTACCAGGTGCATCTGCTAATGTTCTCAGCAAAGTGGCATGCGACTTTCTCCAATTCGCGTCTGAGAACAAATGCGCGATGAAGCTATCGCTATATGTCAGCTGAATCAATCCAAGCTTATTATCATCATGGACGCATACCTCAAGTTTGCTCCTTCGCGTGTAGCGGGTGATGACGCTGCTATGGATCTCACGGTATGCCTGTCATCTGGACTTGAGGTATCCACGGTGCTTGGGTTAGCGACTGTGACCGACTCAAGTTCTTGGAGTCTGTTGGACAATTCTTGCTCCTTTCTCTCAAGCTCGTCGATCATTCTAGGATGCACTATTGTCAGAATAGCTAAGGCGAGGCATAGTGAGAGACCCACGCTCTCGACAACTGGCCACCAGCGTCGGAGTCGGTACACGCAACGAGGCATTCATGGCCATTTCGGGTACAGAGAGAGCAACTTGGCCTGTTATTATCACACTAACATATCTTCCGTCAGCACCTCAATTGAACGTGCATGTACTAGGCCTGACCTTTGTCTTCTTCTGGGCGCAAGATTGACATGCTGGTAGTCTTGGGAGACGCGACATCCTCTTCCTTGTGTGATTGGTTGGAGCGAGACCTGGGGTTGTTGGAGGACAAACCTGGGGGCGACTTGGTATAAATGCCCCAATAATGAGGAGGCTACGGAAATAGAGGGGAGATATCACGTGCTACTCCCCGCAAATTGCACACTAGAATAGGAATAGGTCAAGTTTGGCGGGTTTTGTGTTACAAATTTTTGCTCAAGTCCCCGGAACGAGGTAACAAGACCAGCAACATAAAGCCTAACTATAACCATTTAATCTTCCAAACTCTTCCTTTTCAAACACTTAATATCTGTGCTCAACATGTTTCGAGACCACAGACTCCTGATCTTTCATCTCAGGCTCAATAATCTCCCGTGCTGCAGGCTTCAGATCATCGGCAGTAGGGTAGGCAATCTTGTGCACCGTGTACCAAGGTCTCTCAAACAACTTATCCATGCTCTCCAACGATCGACCAGAAGTCTCAGGCATAGCAAAGTAAACATAAACAAGAGAGATAGCGCAAATACTGAGAAAGAACATGAAAGCACCATAGCGTTGAGTCGCTGCCAGGAGAGAAGGCATTGCTCGGGAGCAACCGAAGTACATGGCCCAGTGAACAGCCATGAGAATGGAGACGTTAATGGAACGAATTCTCAGAGGGAAAACTTCGGCTGAGACGAGGTAGGGAATAGAGAACCAGCCGATGGACCAAGCGATGGCGTGGATGTAAATGGCCGCAATAGCTGCGCGACTAGCTGCCATGGCAGATGAGCTTGCCTCAATCTTCTCGGGAGTCCAACCATTGGTTACTTTGAGGTAAGCTCCAACAAAAGCCAGAGTAAAGATCTGCATGGTGATACCAGTCATGAGAGATCGACGCCGACCGATGAAGTCGATGACAAACACAGAAAAGAGGAGAACAGAAACAAACTTCAAGATGGCGTAGCAGCCAGTGGCTAAGAAGCGAGATTCTGTGCCTTCAATACCCAGGTAGCCAAAGATAGTAGGGCTATACTGAGTGATGGCATTGGCGCCTGACCACTGTCCAAAGACGTGGCAAGCAAACATGAGAACAAAGCGGCGTCGGTTGGAGAGATCTGTGAAGGTCTCCTTGATCAAGTCCCAGGTATTGGCACCAGAGACAATCTCAATCTCATGGTTCAACTGGCTCTCAATACCCTGGAACTCAGATTGAACATAAGGATGATCTTCTGGGAGACCTCGGAAGCGAGACAGCGTGGCAAGTGCCTCCGTTCTCTTGTTCTGGCTGAGCAAGAAGCGGGGGGTTTCGGGAGTGAAGAATGTGCCGACGCCCCAGATGAGAGCTGGGATGAGTTGAAGTGCGGTTGGGAGCTGCCATTGGAGGTTTGTTCCGGCGTGGTATTTGGTGACACCGTAGTTGAAGAAGAAGCCGAAAACAACGCCGAGCTGTTGACAGCATGTGTATTGGAGAGTCAAGAGACCACGGATAGGTTGGGGCGAAATCTGAACAGATTTACGCGTTAGTTATAGGCAGTAAAGAGGAGAAGGGGAGTCATACCTCTGCGATATAGACCGAAGGCAAGACAGTCGTCGCGCCAATGCCAATACCAGAAATGACACGCGTGGCATAAAGAGCCCCAAGGTTTCCATTGCTAAACGTCTGACCAAAGATACCAGCCATGTAGACAACAGTGAAGAACTGAAAGGTACGCGTTCGTCCCAGACGCTGGGTGAGCCAAACACAACCCAGACATCCAAAGACTGCACCAGCCGTAGCGATAGCCACGATCCAGCCTTTTGTGTTTGCATATTGACTATCGGTCTGTTTATCGATTCCGAAACGCTCTTTGAAGACCTCCATGATGACGAGGGAGGCGATGTTCCCTGTATTGCCAAGCTGATTAATTGGAGTTGGGCAGTGGATGGATGTGAGAACTAACCTTCATCGAAACCCTTGGCGACACCAGAGAAACTCCAGATGCAGGTACACATGAGAAGATACCAGTTGAAGATCTCCTTGGGACTATCTTTGATGGCCCGTCTCGTGGCCTTGATCATGTTTGGTCTCGCCATGTTCAGCGGATTGTACGTATTGCCACGGGTGAAGATAGGAGAATGAGGGAGATGAAGACAAGAGCTTGAAGCTGAGGAAATAAAATTATGCACGGGAGAAAGGGGGTGAATTATATCCTGCCCAGCCTCGCTTCCCCAGAGAGTCAACGGGGGTCGCCGACTCCAAGCGTGGAGAAAAAATGCAACGCTCGCGTCGCGGAGAAAAAGGCGGGGATGATCTTGGTTCCCCCGAGTTCACCAGCTTCCCCAGACCTCGGAGTGGGCCCCTTGTTTAGCGTCGAGTCAAAGTGTTGTCATCGGATCATGTCCTAGTGCTATCGGGCTGGACCCGGAGGAGGCTTCGGAGCTAGTTGCTGACCAAGATGGTTTACCCCTCGTCACGAGTCAATGATTGTGTTGCATTGGGGAATGCCCCAGCAGACGACCCGGTAAGAAGGCGCTGACAGACGGAATCAGTTGAGCTGGTGGGTTTGGCTAGAGTGTGCGGAGATAATATCGTGTCGTGAAGTCTTGGGCGAACTGACACCGAGGATTGCGGTGATGGCGTTATGAAGCTGCCGCTCAGACTCTCAATTGAACTGTGTAGATTGCTTTCAAGGCGTTGGTATGGAACTTGACTCGTAGGCCACCGAGAAAGGACAATGGGATCAGAATGCAATGGGCTATCAGACGCTTCTCAGTATCATCCTGACTTGTGACACAAGAGAGATGAGTGATCAAGTATACCACGGTGTTTAACAAGTTAGATGCAATGCAGCGGAAGGTCTAAATTTATCGTCATTACTGCTCCTTGCTTTGTTTCAACAACGGCGCAGCTACAGCTCCCCGACAATGCCACTCCACCGTCTGAACATTCCCCTCCAAACTATCAGTAATATACAAAGTCTTATGCTCCGGTCCTCCAAAACAACAATTCGTCAGATTAATCCCCGACGATCCACTAACAATTCTCGCCTTGGGCACCCCATGTGTATCCACCACAAAGACCGAACCAAGACTCGGATGACAGATGAACAAATTGCCTTCCTCGTCTAGGGCGAGACCATCAGGACCTGCGTTGCCAAAAGATTGGAAGAACACGCCGGCCTTGGAGGTGGTGCCGTCTGCGTGTAGGGGGAGGCGCCATACTTGGTTTGCGCGTGTCATGGCGACGTAGAGGAAGCGCTCGTCGCGTGAGAGGACGAGACCATTTGGTGAGGGCCCGTTGTCGAGTAGAGTGTCGAGTCTTCCATCGGGCGATAAGCGGTAGACGCGACCAGTTGGATCTGTCATGCCGGTTTGGCCTTGGTCTGTGAAGTATAGATTACCCTTAGAGTCAACGATCAAGTCGTTCGGGCCCTTGAATCGCTCGAGATTCTTTCTCGTCAACTTTGGACCAATCTTGCCTGTCTCAGGATTAAATGACAGTATACCCTATCACAATCAGTATCACTCATAATCTCAGGCACAAGATGTGCATACCTGCTTGTAGTCCGCCACCAACAAATCCCCATCAGCAGTCCCCACGAGCCCATTCGGCTCTCCATCCCAAGTGCATGCAACACTAACATTCTTCTCGCCATCAATCTTGAGAATGCGACCGTATGGAACATCTACGACATAGAGATTCCCAGCGCTGTCGACGACTGGTCCCTCAAGGAAGATGTGCTGGAATGACCCCGCAAAGCCCCCGCGCCATTCTGACTCTTGGCCTAAACAGCGCTTGTCGTCTGGGATGCGCAGATAAACCTCTGCTTTGATCACGGGTGGCGGTGGGTAAAAGTTCATTTTGTTGGAGGTTATGTAGAGCTTGGCTGAAGATGACGTCCGTGAGATGCTGGTGGAATATTTTATAGGCTTGGTGTTGAGCTGTTTTGGGGTAAGCTGTTTACGCGGAGGAACTCCGATGGGTCTGGTGCTGTGGCCTGAAGATTAGTCAGGCTTGACTCTACATTGGAGATCCGATCACTTCACAAAACGACATGATCAATGTCCTCTGAGGTCTGTTTCATTATAATGAGCTAGGCAATACTCAAATCCTTGCTATTATTGCCCACAGTGATGTATGTCTGCCCCGAACTTGACTGCAACTTATGAGGCGAGCGAGCTCTCAGGACTTAAGTTACGTGATCTTGCTGAATTTCCTCCATGACCCAGGCTGAATTATGAAGTTGGTGCGTTGGAATCGTAACAGCCAACATGGTCAAGCAGATAAAAATTTGCATCTTTTTAACTTTTTGTATGTCAAGTGTCTGAAACCTTGGTATGGATTGAAGATACTAGATCTGTGTGCGAGTTTTATAACATCGAATACTTGAAAGTTTAGTTTAAACTTATTTTTAACCTTGAATGTATTCCTTTCATCTTTGTCGTCGAGCATCTGACAAGGTTTACACACAAAAGTTAATAATTTCACGCAATACCATGTCCATACTTCGCGCCAAAAAGTCTCTGCCTCTCAGAGTCGAATATGCATAACCTCTATAATAAATATAGAACTATGGAAGTTTACTTCGACTGACTTCGTGATCACACAACGATAGACAAACTTAAAGATATCCTTGGTATATAAGAAAATATGTCAAACATTTCCCCCAAAGCTCTGTTGTTACACAACAGTCCACTCCACCATGTGATATAAAGAAGCACGAGATATAAGATGCCACTAGGATGGTAAGTCACATCTACAACGGCGCTAGAATAAATATTAACAGAGAGAAGTCTATGGTTCTCGAGACAGAAACCTGAACCCCCAGATAGCAGTCTGTGGTTCTCAAGAAGCAAACATGAACCTCGTCAACAACGGCGACCCCATACCTCGGCAGCCACTGCTCACCGCCCTGGAGTAAAGGGCACATCCAGATTACAGCGCAACGCCCCATGGAACCTCGTGCGACTCTCCCAAGGCCATGCTAGAAATGCCAGTTCCCAATACTGCTATGATGCAACCGCGGGCTTTGGTACATATGTCTACGTGATTGACTCTGGCATCAACTCACACGAAGAATTCTCCGACCGACTTTTCATGGGACCAAACTTCGTCCCCGGGACACCAAATGCAGACGAATCCGGGCATGGCACTCATATGGCAGGAGTTATCGGTGGGAATTATTGTGGTGTGGCAAAGAGTTGCATCCTGATTTCGGTCAAGGTGATAAAAAACAGGGACAAGAGTAACTTCAAATGGGTCCTCCAGGGTATGCTATGGGCTATCAATCACGCCACTACGAGGGGTATGGCTGATAGGAGTGTCATGAACATATCTATAAGCGGTGTATTCACTGCCAGTATCAACGCTGCGGTGAAGAAAGCTACCAACGCTGGTATCACAGTAGTTGTTGCAGCAGGGAACTACAGCACTCTGGCCACTGCCTACTCCCCTGCCTCAGCCCCTACTGCCATCACCGTCGCTGCGAGCGGCCCCAACAATTTCCGTGCTCCCTTCTCCAACTTCGGCCCCGCTGTTGATATCTTCGCTCCAGGTGAGAGCATCCTTGGCGCCTGGTCGAACTATTCAAACGATGGAATCAGGTATGCAAATGGCACGAGCCCGGCATCGGCCATGGTTGCGGGGCTGGCTGCGTACTTTATTTCCAGCGAAGGCCTGAGGGGCTACAAGGCTGTGAGGAATCGAATTCTCGACGTGAGTTTGAAAGGCGTGGTTGAAGATACGTGTGGCGCCAGTAATTGCCTTGCATATAACGCCAGCCGGGTGCCGGGAGAAGAGCCCAAGTCAAGAGGGCAGAGTCGAAAAAAGCTGAGGAAGGGACTTAAATTAATAGAGACATAAGCATCAGACTTGTTTGCAACAACTTCATCCAAGCTTTTGGCACTTCACTATTGCACATACATCATCCCCAGATACGCCGTAAGTTATATATATTTTTTTACATCCTAGCCATGAAGAACAATCATTTGAATCAGCGCTGCTTACCATAGACAATATATTGTTTCTCATTGCCACTCATTAAAATACAAACTGGCTGCTAAGCTTTCTTGTTTTCTGCCAGCTCTGAACGGCTGCTCAATCCTCACCACCACCAGATCCAGACTCTCGACCTCTTGCCCTATCAGCTCAGCCTCCTCCCTCATCAGGTAGAGAACATGTCTCGCCGCAAACCACGCCAGTATCATCAGTCCCTTTATAAATTGTGAACCGACATGACTCTCCTATATACTCATTCTGCGCTTCATATTGTCACTCTGCCATCCCTTTGCTCTCTCAAATCCATTTTTACCCTCGTAGAAGTCCTCAAAAGCCTGACGAATACCATCAGCACTGGTTGATACAAATGGTCCATGCTGAACGATCGGCTGTTCTAGGATCTGGCCGGCGATGATGAGAAGACGAGCGCTGGAATCTTGACTCTCAGCGACCTGGATAGAAATGGCATCTCCTCCGAGTTTATATATCACCGTACCGTGCTGATCTACCTTTTTCAAGACTCCGGTTGGGGATGCGAAATTGGCAGAGCCTTCATAGAGATAAGAGAAGGCATTCCAATCCTTGGGTAGTGGTTGAACCAGCGTGCCACCGGGTTGGATCTCAACATCTAGATACCAGACAGGGGTATACGCCAGGTCTTTGACGCCATCAATATTGCCGGCCTTGCCCGAGATAACCTTGACAAGAACCCTTCCTTCGTCTAAATGCGCGAGTGGAATCTCTCTGGCTCTCAGGTCTCGATATCTGGGCTCACACATCTTCAGATGTTCTGGGAGGTCGACCCACAACTGGAAGCCAGCACCTGGGCTTCCATCAGGGCTCGGGACCGGCTGTTCGGAATGCATGATGCCTCTGCCTGCAGTCATAAACTGCAAGTCTCCAGCATGCAGAATGCCCTTGTTCCCGGCAAAGTCTTCATGCTCGATAGATCCCTTGAGGATGTAGGTGACTGTTTCTTGTCCTCGGTGGGGATGGTCGGGGAAACCTGCGCCATTGCTCCCGTTCATGTGGTCAAGCATGAGGAATGGCGACAGGTTGCGCAGGTGTTTGCTTCCAATGGAGCGTCGTACTCTGGCTCCAGCGCCTTCGGCCTGTTCTGAAGCGGTGAAGATTTTGCTAATCGCTCTTAGTTCCGGCATGGTCAATGACTCCAGTGGGCTAATAATATATAAGTTTGAGTAGGCTGGACTTGGTTGAGGCTGGACTCGATCTTATTCGGCGACTTGGATGATTGGTATAAGACTTAACCAGGCGATGATGCATATATATATCTACGCTGCGCTCACGCTCAACCTAGAACCGGAGTCAAGTCTAGAGCAGATGGAAGAGTGCCTTGTTATTTCATTGTTCTATAGAGAAAGCTTATCAATGCTTACGAGATTTAGGCGGGGCAATCAATCATCCAAGTCGGCCAAATTATAGAGGCCCGACTAGCCTAGTCGTATTGAGTAACATACGCAGACTCGTTTGTCCGCTCGCTGCGCATGTCAGTCATGAGATCTGAGACGAAACGCTGGAGCAGAGACCGCTATTCCGGAGTTTTGACATTTTGCGCCCGGCTTCCGACTCCACGACGTGGAATGTCCGGGACGATAAGTACTAGCACAAGAGGGCATATTACAAATCAACCGCGCGGCAACTCGGCCTTTAAGTAGCTTACCGCGCGGTGATATCACTAGACAAAAGCCATATAACAAATCGAATTATAAGCCTCCACAGTACGTTAACTATAGTAGAAACAACCTCCACAACGGTGGTATTGGTCTCTCGAGGTACCTCAATGACAATGGTGCCAGGGTCGCCAGGATTTGCAGGAGGCAGGTAAGTTGTAGCAAGTCTGGTGATCGTGCCGACGTCTTGCTGCGTAGTCGTGATATTTCTCTCGGGTGGCATTTCGATGATGATAGTACCTGGATCTCCTTGACTGCCTGGAGCAGAATAGGTAGTGTAGGGAGTAGACAGACTAGCGATCGTTGTAGTGATTGTTGTATTCCTCGGAGGCGGCAACTCTATGATGACGGTACCTGGATCACCTTTGTTCGCAGGCGCTGCGTAGGTTGTGAATATCCTCGTGAGAGTAGGTATTTCAGTTGTGACTGTAACATTTCTCTCAGGTGGCATCTCGATAATAACAGTGCCTGGATCTCCGTCATTGGCAGGCGATGCGTATGTCGTGAATGGCTTCGTAAGAGAAGGTACTTCGGTTGTGACTGTAACGTTTCTGTCAGGCGGCATCTCGATGATAACAGTGCCCGCATCCCCCACATTTCCCGGCGTCGCATATGTAGTGTATGGAAGGGTGCGAGTTGCGACTGTTGTAGTAATTGTCGTGTTCCTGTCAGGGGGTATTGCTATGAGAACAGTGCCTGGATCACCTATCCTTGCAGGTGTCATGTACGTAGTGTAAGGCTGAGTGAGACTGGCCACTTGTGTCGTGACCGTAGTGTTACTATCAGAGGGGAGCTGCACAATAACAGTTCCTGCGTCACCTGCGCTGGCTGCAGGATAGTAAGTAGTATAGGCAGCCGTTAAACCCATAACTTGAGTTGTGAGGGTAACGTTGTGGCTGGGAGGCATCTCGATGATAATGGTACCAGGATCACCTCTATTCGCGGGTGCGGAATAGGTTGTGAATGGTGCAGTCCGGCTGCTGACCTCCTTCGTCGTCGTCACGTTGATGTTACTATCAGCTGGGAACTCCATGATAACTGTGCCTGGCTCGCCTGCGTTGCCTGGGGGAGAGTATTTCGTGTTGGGAGCCGTCAAGCCTGTAACTTGCGTTGTGATGGTCACGTTTTCGGCGGGCGGTACCTCAATGAGAATAGTACCGGGTTCTCCCTGACTTGATGCAGGTAGGTATGTAGTATAGGGAGTTGTCCTGCTGCTAATCTCGGTCGTGATGGTGATATTGGAGTCAGGGTGGAGGCCGATGAATACCGTTCCAGGATCCCCCGGGTTAGCTGGAGGCGCGTAACTTGTGTAAGGGGATGTGATTGAGCTGGCAAAATTTGTAACTGTGACATTGTACTCCGTCTTCATTGGAACTTCAACAAGAACAGTTCCAGGATCTCCTTGGTTTGCAGGTGCTGCATATGTTGTATAAGGTGCAGTCCTATCACTGACAGTCTTGGTAGTGGTGATGTTGGAATCAGGGGGTAACTCAACCAAGACCGTGCCAGGATCGCCGAGGTTAGTAGGCGGAAGATATGTCGTGAAAGGAACAGTTCGGGTGCTCTGAATAGAAGTGATAGATACATTACGGTCAGCTGGCATACCAATGATGACAGTACCAGGATCCCCAGCAGCACCCGGCGGCGAGTAGGTTGTATATGCTGCTGTAATGGCAGTGCCTTGCTTTGTAACTGTTACGTTACGCTCAGGCGGAACCTCCACGAGAACTGTCCCAGGATCGTCCTGTGCACCTGCTGGCAGAAACGTTGTATAGATTGCGGTGATAGTCTGAACTGTTTGGGTGGTCGTCACGTTAAACTGCGAGGCAGACTCGGGAGTCTCAATAATCACAGTACCGCTACCACCTGCACTCTTTGGGGGGATAAAAGACGTCACAGGACCAGTCAGGGATCCTGGGCCGGCTCTGTAGATGGTAGTGTTTTGACCGGACACAGAAGTTGAAGGGTCTTGAGAAGTTGACACAACCCGTTGATTGGGCATGATGATGGCAACTGTTCCAGGATCGCCGGGAATGGCTGGTGGGTCGTAGCTGGTAACAGTGTCTGAAGCAGAATCAGTTGCCTTTCTCGTAACTGTCACATTGTACTCAGGAGTCTCAACGAGGACAGTCCCTGGATCCCCAGGGGAGTTGGGAGGCAAGTAGGTTGTTAACGGAGCCGTGATGGTAGACGCGCCTTGAGTTGTAGTAACATTGTACGGCCCAGCAGGTGTTTCGACGATGACAGTACCTGGGTCTCCAGGGCTTCCGGGTGGAAGGTAAGTCGAAAAGACAGTGGTAACCGACTTGGGACCTTGCCTAGTAACGGTAACGTTGTAATCTGGGGTTTCTACGATGATAGTGCCTGGATCACCGGGCGTAGCTGGTGGCGAGTATATCGTTGTTGGTACTGTGATTGAAGCACCCTTGGTGATAGTAACATTATACTCATTTCTGGGCGTCTCAACGATCACAGTACCAGGATCACCTACGCCTCCTGGGGGATTGTATATCGTTCGTAGGCTTGTCACCGAAATAGGTGCCTCGCGAGTGATAGTGGTATTATAGTCGGGGGTTTCAATCAGAATCGTGCCGGGGTCGCCTGGGGATGCTGCGGCTATGTAGGTTGTAAGTGGCGCAGTGACTGAGGCGCCTCGCGTTGTGGTCACGTTGTAAGCTCCAACCGGTGTCTCAACGATGACTGTACCAGGATCTCCAGAAGCAGCTGGGGGGACATAAGTTGTATATAGACTCATGACTGAGGCTGGAGCAGCTCTTGTAATCGTGACATTGTAGGCGTTGTTAACGGCGTTGGGTGTCTCGACAATGATAGTACCAGGATTGCCTGGAGTGCCTGGAGGAGCATAGGTTATTTGTATACTGGTGACCGATGCAGGTGCAGGTCTTGTGATGGTGACATTGTAATCGTTGTTAGGCGTCTCAACTATTACAGTACCTGGGTCACCAGGAGTACCAGGGGGAACATAGCGAGTTATGGGAATCGTGATTGATGCTGGAGCTTGTTGTGTCACCGTAACATTGTTATTAGGAGTTTCGATAATGACTGTCCCTGGGTCACCGGGTGAGCCTGGAGGAGCGTATGTTGTCAGCATCCCTGTAACAGATGCAGCAGCAGCTCTCGTGATCGTGACATTATATGCATTGTTGGGAGTCTCCATGATGACTGTTCCTGGGTCACCGATAGTACCGGGAGCCATGTACGACAAGCGAACGCTTGTCACTGATGCGGGGGCTTGTCTCGTGATAGTAACGTTGTAGTCGGGAGTTTCGACGATAACTGTGCCCGGATCTCCAGGAGAACCTGGAGGCATATAAGTGTCAGACATTACGTGTATTCGGTTCATTGATGTGAA
>JABCJW010001279.1:0-56561 GCA_013184375.1 Fusarium newnesense | reverse complement strand
GAGACTTGTGGCTGAGAGCTTGTATTACCACTAAGAACTTAGTAGGTCAATGGTTTAGTTGATCCCTTGTGCCGACATTTGTCAAGGGCAGGGACATCTGCCGACACTTGATCGTTGGCCTTGGTGTCTTGCCAAGACATGGCAAGGACGCTGAGGTTCCAGCCGTGGAGCTAGCCAGTAGTAACACGCTTGTTGCTCCGTTAACGTTGCATGCTTAGCCTCGGCCATGTGTTGAGATGAAGATCGTGGGGTAATGCGGGGGCGGGAAGGACATCATGGGTCGGTCCCTTTGCCGCCTGCTTGGCTGTCTCAATGTTCGGCTACGTTCCTCCAGTCCTCTCTGGTGATATAAGCTAAGTTCAATGTGGTGAAATAAGCTCTCAGCCACAAGTCCCAACCGCAAACTATTCGGCAGTGGGCATCGAACTGAAGGAACTCATATCGCTAGCACATGGGGTTGTTGGTAGACGGAGGCAAGGTATTTCAGCACAATTTAGTCGTATTAGTAGCAAGGAACTTCAATTAGATGAGAGCAAGCCGAGAAGACGCGTTTCTGAAAGGAATCATGCTGCAAATGAAATTATGTATCTTAAGCATGACCTAGTTTGTAAAACATCTTGTTGTTATGCTCCGCCCCAGCATCAGCATAATCCGCATGAGGCCTCAGTGTAATAGTCTCCTCGTTCAGCTCCGCCACCTGCCCGGTCCTGGAAGGGTCCGTCACGAATTGCGAAACGGCTCTTGTCATGGTTGACATTGGTGTAATTATCATTGCCTCAAAGAGTTCTTTATCGGGAGTGATATTGGTTTCTGCATCATCTGTTAGCAGGCGGATAGCTGTACTCAGGTATTTGGGGACTGACCCAATACTCCAGGTGCAAGAGCGTTGATTTGGATCTGCCGTTCTTCAAGCCGGACAGCCATGGAACGAACAAGTCCTATAATACCGGCCTTGGATGCCGAATAGAGTGGTGAAACGGGGAATGGATAGATTGCTGCAGATGACGATGTGCAAACAATGGAGCCTCTCGAATTTGGGAGACGGCTTCCAACCTCGTTTTTGAGCATATAATGCACGGCAAGCCCAACACCTACGGCGATCGTTGCATGTTAGTCTACACCTTGTAAGAATACCATGGAGGTGTATAACTGACTGTAAATTACTCCGTTCAGATTGATGTCTTGCATTCTCAGGTTCGGCTTCCGGGGAAACTCTGTCGGAGTACAATCGAGAGCTCCGACTACAGGGTCTGAAATTCCTGCATTGGCAATGACAATGTCGATTTGGTCTCCATGCTCACGATAGACCTGATCAAAGACTGCGTATTGTCCTTCCCAAGATGATACATCGCACCATTTAAAGCTCAGCGTCGCTTGGGGGTACTGTTTTGACACTTCCGCAATAACATCAGGGCCTGTCTTTGAGTTTACGTCGAGCACGGCCACCATGTGACCCTGGGCGGCGAAGTGACGGGTTATAGCTAGACCGATACCACTCGCGCCACCGGTAACAACGATGGAAAGATGTTGAGGCCGAGAGGACGCATCAGTAGGAGAGTCATAAGAAGGCGACATCTTGGGATTGTAGCGTTATTGAAGCAAGAATGTCGGAAGTAGGTGGATGAACTTGGTGATGTTGATATCAGATGAACAACTTACTATGCTTCTCTGACGGATATCCTAAATATTCAGAGGGATTCCACAGTAGATCGCAAAGATGTACGGGGGCTTACAAAATGGTGTCGGTGCCGCGCGGGAATGCCGAGTATCCGGGGCTCCCCCACTGTCGGCAACAGCACCTACGCGCTACGGCTCAACCACAGAGACCACTAGTCTAACTAAAGTCCAAGACACTTCAAAAAGCATTTCCTTCTCTAAAGGTAGCTAACAAAGCACCTTCGCCATTATTTGCTCAACTCTGAACCAACATGGCCGAGATATTCTTCTCCTCAGACATTGCAGATAATGTGAAGGGGAAGGTGGTTGTGATGACAGGTACTGTCCAACATTTCACGTTCCCATCGTCTTCAAGTTCTATTTTATGTCTCCTACTAATATACGATCTATGTAGGTGGTGCGCAAGGAATTGGAGCAGCAGTCATTTCGCTGCTGTACGAGAGAGGCGCCCATGTTTATTTCGGCGACGTGGATGATACCAAGGGTCATCAAATGGTCAGTCATATCCAATCAAGCATACCTCACAGCACCGGATCGGTCCATTTCCAGAAGCTCGACGTCCGCAACTACAACGAACAGCTGCAGCTCTTCAAGACGCCTTATGAAGAGAGAGGCCATGTTGATCTTGCAATATCCTGCGCTGCTGTTATAGAACCTAATGGTTGGTTTGGGCCCGACCAGCTGACCCTCGAGGCCGTCATGACGGAACCTCAGCCTCTCAAGAATACTATCGACATCAACCTGACGAGCGTTGTTCTCTTTTGTCGATTAGCTATTGCTTTCATGAAGGCAAATTCCGACACGAACGACTTCTCCAAGTCTATTGTCTTGGTATCTTCCATCGCCGGAATAACAGAGGCAGCTGGTCTCTTCGCCTACAGCGCTGCAAAGCATGGCATCATAGGACTCATGAGGTCATTACGAGCACTAGCTGCAGCAAAGTACAACATTCGCGTTAATGTTGTATGTCCCTGGGCGACGGATACGCAGATGATCGACAATGTTCGTTCTATTTGGGACAAGCACCGCCTCCCGCTGAATGCGCCAAGTGATGTTGCGGAGTTCATCGTGCAGCTGGCGGCGGATAAGAGCTTAAACGGGAAGTCTGTTCTAGTGGCTGGTGGTAAGGGGTATGATACTGAGGAAGGTATTGATAGGACAATGTCTGAGTGGTTTGGGCCTCTTACAGAGGAGTTTTGGCGTGGGCAAAAGGCCCTTGGAACGGTAAGTACTATGATTTCCTTCTTCGATGTACTTTTGAGAGGATGGTTGCTAACATCACACCCTAGGGTGATGAATGGTCTGATATCTAAAACATATGACATCTTCAATGAGTATAGTAGAAAGCCCGTTTTCTTCTACTGTTGATTAGTATCTCCGTAGTTAATAACAGAATAGCAAAGTCCG
Organism: Fusarium newnesense; assembly: GCA_013184375.1. Taxonomy (NCBI): domain Eukaryota; kingdom Fungi; phylum Ascomycota; class Sordariomycetes; order Hypocreales; family Nectriaceae; genus Fusarium; species Fusarium newnesense. The sequence goes on along the minus strand of JABCJW010001279.1, from coordinate 53,477 downwards.
CAGGTTCATTGCGAATTTGCGGAGTCCGCAGTTCGATATTATTAATAAAGAAGTCGGTAAAACAATCAGCCCGAAGGTTTAACGTTGTCCCGCACTAATCGTAAAACTTAAAGCCATAATAAAATATAAATTTCCCTTTACATTCACTAATTCGAACTCTTTTTCATTGCAATACTTAAGCATCTACTGTACTCAATACCTCTCTTATCAACATGTCTCCCGCGTTTCTTGTCGCCGGCGCCACGGGCAATACCGGAAGAGGTGTTGTTGCAACGCTGTCAGAGCTTCTGAAAGACAACAAGAATTTCTCAGGTTACAGGATCCTTGCTCTGACACGTTCTTCAAGCGGAGCTGCTGCACAGCAACTCGCCCGCCTGCCGAACGTCGAGATCATTGAACAGAATTGGGTTGAGATCACCGCCGAATGGCTCCGAGAACACCACGTCGTTAGGGCTTTCATCGCCTCGCACAACGAACCCAATCAGTTCGCCGAGGAGTCGACGTTCCATCTCGCCGCCCTTCACGCTGGCGTTGAGTATGTCGTGCGCATCTCAACAACTGCTGCCAACGTCCGTCCTGATTGCGCCGCCTACTATCCCAGGACGCACTGGGCGATCGAGACCTTGTTGAGCTCGCCTGAGTTTGAGAAGCTAAAATGGACTTCGCTACAGCCGAATGTTTTTACACAGTTTGCACTTGGATCCGCTGCTGGTTTGATCAAGACGTTCCGTGAGACCGGGAAGCAAGAGACGTTGAGACTCATGGCTTCAGAGGACGCTCCCGTCGGCATCATCGATTCCAATGAAGTTGGAGTCTTTGCAGCTCACCTTCTGGCTACTGAAGATATTACGCCGCATAATAAGGCTAAATACGTGTTGAATGGGCCTGAGGATATCACCGGTCGTCAAATTGTCGATCTTGTTGAAGGGTACATTGGCACCAAAGTTGAGGATGTCATCTTTAAAGACCTGTCGTTTGTTGATTATCTCGCGGCCCAGACACAGCAATCTAAGAATGTGATCCTGTCGATTAAGCATGCTGCGGAAACTGCATGGGATGGGAAATGCGGAGTTGCCACGACAAGCAAGGAGGTTCTCCAGATTGCTGCGCCGAAGAACACGCCGGCTCAAATTCTGAAGACATTGATTGAAGGTCTATAGTGGCAAATAGATCTAACCTTTGTATTTTATTATACACTACTTAGAAATGGCTCAACAAGTCTGTGAATGGCTCTGTATCAAACAGAAAGTTGTCTGTTCCCTGGACCGATATACCATTCCAGTTTAAATCAGATCCCCCTAGTGCCATCGGCAGACCTTCATCACCAAATCCCTGGCTTTCATCTGGTATGCGCCACATATTAGCCATATTATTCGTTGCCTCCGTCACCTGCTGCAACATCAACAACCCTCCAGATGTTTCATCGCCCAGCTCAGGCGGCACAATTGAAGATGCCAATGTTGACATATCAGCGTCTGGATCTGCTGGAGCACTCCTCTCTTGATCCAGAACGAATATTTGGCTGAGGAACTGCCCGCTACTCTTTCTCTTGGGTGGAACGAGACGCTCGCGGTAACTCTGTAGTGCGTTGCGTAGCTCTGTTAAGACATCTAGATAGCGATGGGCTTGAGGGCTCGTTCTATCCAAGTCGCGAATGAGGCCAATTCCGCTATGTAGAGCTGCCTCTGTCTCAAATGTTGTCGACCTCTCTGACAAAGTGGCCTCAACGAAAAGAGAAAATGCCATAATGAGACAGGCGCTAAATATCCAAGCTCTTGATTTACAGTTAGGATGTGTTTTCACTGAGGGGAAGTAGGAGTTCTTACTTGAGTAACGTCATGTTCTGTATGAGCAGACCAGCAGACTGTGTTCTTCGTGTTGTCTCCACCAATAATATAGCCGCGTCAATGCAGACCTGGGCCAACTCTTTTGTCTCTCGATCGCTTGTATGATATGGCCCGGATGAAGGATCTAAGCGTTTTAGCTTCGACAGCATATACGATATCAGAATCGGTCTGGTGCCCAGCATGACCGTGTAGTAATAAAACACCGAGACAGCAAAGTTTCCCAGCGTTTGCCACCACTGCTCCGGGGACATGGGCGAGCTGACTGTGCAGTTCGTCATGCTCGATGGTAATGCCGAGCTCCAGTCTCGAAGTTGTCGGAGGAGTTCTTTTATAGATGTCAAGCTCGTGTCTTGTTTGTTGTTGAGGTGATATGTGATCTGTTCGAGTACAGTGCAGACTCCGTAGCATGCTGACATGGATGTGAACTCTGGCGTGCACGGTTCTGGGCCATCTGGGACTGAGAATGATGGGTTGCTTATTCCGCGTCGTGGGGATGACGCTGGGGTTTGGGCTAGGACTGCTCCGAATGCAATGTCCAAGATACGCAGGCTTTTCCATACCTGAAGCCTGGTGGTACAGGTATGTCAGTTTCTCGCCATTATTGCTGTCAAGTCCAGTATCTGGAGAGGTTACCTACCTGAATCTATGTGTTTCTGGTGACAGATTACGGTACGACTCTGGTAAATGTAACCCGATCGCATGCGCTACTCGAGTCGCAACACCAAGGTATATAAATGCCCCGTCTCTCTTGCACGCATTCACCATGTAGATACTCATCAGCAGGAAGATAGCGACGAGATCGCCTGTAGGGTCTAGTAGCATACCCTCAAAAGCAACCTTTTGACCGCGATCGAAATGCTTCTGCGCATGGTAAAGAGTCTTGGGGCTTGTTCTGCAGCCCTGCCCGCCGACGGCAATAGCCAAGTCGATGATGGCGCGTTTTTGGCAAGGTTTGGATGAACCAGAGGCGCCGGAGGGTTCACTGCCTTCTTCAGTCTCTTCGAGCAACTCAAATAATTGCTTAGGGGAGTAAATGTATACAATTCCTGTGGTCTAAGACGCTGCGTTAGTGCTATGTATGTCATATTGGCGAGTAGCCCATACCGCTACTAAGAACCTATGGATATAGTCTCGCTTTTCTTCCAAGGTAAGTTGACTGTCTGGGCTGTCCTCGGCAATGTCGTGCGAGGCTTGAGGATATGACGACTCGAGCATAGCCTTGGCACGCTCTTTATCAGTGAACGGCGATGGCCCCATGTAACAGAGGAACGTGTGACGTAGGAAGTCGAGGAACGAGAGTGATGCGGAGTCGCCCATTGATACTGTCAAACCGGTAAGCTATGAGGGTTTGATCGACCTCTTGGTGCCAAATACGCACGGTTCTCGCCATCTGGACTCTTATCTTGGCTCCCAACGTTTGACATGCAAGATGAGAACGTTGTGTCGGGACTCTCGATTGATTGTTGTCCGGCTGTAGACACTGGCGTCTGAGGTGCCTGCACCTGCTCGTGTGCATCGCTTTCACTGACGGACATTACGTCAGAGCAAACAATAAAATCGAGGCTTGAGCAGTCATCGTTACTGCTAGATATGGTATCGCCTCTCCGTCCTGCCGCTCGATGCTTTGCTTTGCTGCTCAAGCGACGTGGTCGAGCTGCCTCGGGATCGTAGATGCAATGGGAGACGTAGTCCCGCCGGCGGCAATTGGCGCATGGTGTTTGCGAGTCACATCTCTTCTTGCTATTTTGACAAGGCACGCAGGCTATGACAGCGCGTCTACGATCTTCTGCGCGAACTTTAGGACGAGGCATAATGAGAATCTTTGTTGTGATATTACACTTGCCGCTTGCCAATGAGTTTAGTGGGGATTTGGCTGAAAATCAATCTGCAATGCCAAAATGGAGAGTCTTTAATCATCTGCCGACCCCAGATCCGAGACTTTAACGCTTGCGGATTAGTGATATCAACATCTGCATCTTGTGCGGGGAAGGGAGCGGGTAGACTGCACCATAGCCCTGGTTTCGCGGGGTAACTCGTCGTTTCTCGCTTACAGATGCATGACAAGTTACTGGTCCAGGTAATGATAATCGTCCACGTGTTTTTCGTGGAGGTATCACGGCGGCAAGTGCACCTATATCCCCAGCTCGGTCCATCGGATAGATGTCAACGCGGGGAGAAATCCGGGGTAACAAGGAAGACTTCAGCCATTGCATCGAGGTCATTGGCGTCTTAAAGCCATCGCTTCAGCTCCGATTGTAGTGTTCTCCTCTTTACTCCGCCATTTGTAAACATTTCATAATATCACGTTCCCCTCTTTTTCTCTCCAATCATGACGATTACGCTTACGCATTCCCAACTAGGCGATATTCGAGGCCTCAAGTTAGATCGTCAAGGAGTAGTGCAATATCTGGGCGTTCAGTATGCCATTCTGGCTCATCGCTTTGCTGCTCCGGAGCTAAAATCCGGCTATGAAGGGACGATTGATGCGACAAAGAGGGGGTAAGTTCTTGCGGTTATTGGGCTCAATGAATGGGACTAACAGTGCCTCCTCTTCAGCCCGACTGTTGTTAGACCACCACTAGCATGCGACATCGAGTTCGGCCTCATTCAGAAGGCCCTCGACAAGCCCGATGACCGTCCTATGTCTGACCTAAACGGCCTGACTCTCGACATCACCGCTCCCGAAGTAGCCGTCAACGACACCAATGCAAAGCTCCCCGTGCTTGTTTTTATTCATGGAGGAGCATTCATCATTGGTGACAGCGGGGCGCCGCATTATGATATGGCCACCATCGTCGCATATTCCCAGTCTATCGGAAAGCCGATTATCGGTGTATCTATCAAGTAGGTTACCTTCACATGACTTGATAGATGCCTATCTAGAAAGTCTGTTACTGATTACAAACAGTTACCGACTCGGAGTTGCGGGGTTTCTGGACAGCAATGAGATGAGAGCGGCAGGCATCTCTCCGAATAGAGGCCTCCTCGATCAAAAGACGGCATTTCAATGGGTTCGTCGCCATATTGGCGGATTTTCAGGCGACCCAACTCGCATCACAGCCATTGGCCAGAGCGCAGGCGGTAGTAAGTATCCCATTTTGCTCACTATTTACAGACATGTCAGCTGATGATAGATGCCAGGCTCCATCATGCATCTCCTTGACTTGGACTTACAAGGCGAATCTCTTTTTGACCGCGCCATTTGCCTGAGTGGAAATAACCTGGCCGTTCCTTCATCTACTAAACACGATGCCCAAGATGCTTATAAAGACGTGATCCAGTGTCTGGGAATAGATTCCACATTATCGAGTGAGGATCAGGTGGCTGCATTGACTAGAATGTCTTCCGAAGACATCTTATCCAAGATTCCGATGTCAGTCCCGCTACAACCTGTGATAGAGACAGACCAATCCCCCTCATTCCGATCAGTCGAGACTCACTTGGCTTTATCGAAAAATAAACCGCCTCTAATGATTGGCTCAACCGACTTTGACGCAGTCGTCTTTGAAGTTCTTGGTCTTTTCGCAGACAGGGATCCGGGATTGGCACAAGGTTTCGCGACATCTTTTATGAAGAGCATTCCTGAAGAGCACAACGACAGGCTTGAGAGACTTCTCAGCCTGTATGGAATCTCGGAAGCAGAGAATGATGAGCAAATACGCGTCAAGATTCTTCAGTTCGGGACAGATCTAAAGTACTTTGCCACGTCGAAACACTATGCTAAGTCTTGGCCTACCAACTCATGGCTTTATTACTTTAACGAGTCTAACCCATGGGATGGGCCGCATAAAGGACGCTCGGCCCACTGCCTCGATATTGCCTATCTCTTTCTGAACTATAATCACGTCATGGATGACTCTCAGAAGGAGACGGCAACAAAATTCGCCCGAGACGTTATCGAGTTTACCAACGGGGATGCTCCCTGGGGTGAGTTCCATAGTACCAATGGGATCAGGCTGTATGGGGCAAATGAAGAGAGCCAGGGGACAGGACAGAAAGCCACAACGGGTCCATCTCAGGAAGTTCAGGCTTTTTGGTCAGAGATAGGTCTCGACAATCTAGCTCAGGCTTGGGGTGCTTACTCCACAAGGCCGTAGTTGGCGGCACTGGAAAATGGCACGGAGAAAGATCGTCAACCAACAAAATTGCGGTTACGAAATTACACTACTAAAGTAAGGCTGATAGGTTGCACCGCTATTGAGGCTTCCGTTCCTACTCTAGCAGAAAGCCTCGCATCCAGACTCTATTGGTCAAAAAGCTATTGTTAAAAGCCAATAAAATGAAATACAGCCACTTAAAAGCCACCTGGCTGACAATCTATTGATTCAATATTATGCAAGAATGCCTGACGCCAGGCATCTTTTATTTCCATTTTCAACCCCCTCATTTAATTAATATTCGGCTTAACATATCAGCTCAATCATCATTCTGACTGAACAACCACTACTCGGGTAACTTAGTTTCGACCTATTTCTCCATTTCCAGATCCTTTTAGTTGGATCTAACTTCAAACTGTTTATTAGTTCTTTTGCTTTCGTGTGCTTCTCAATATGGCACTATTAGGCTTGCAAACATTGCTTGAAGAACCCATGATCATGCTACGGTTCTTTGAGGTCCCTTTCCATATCGGATTTGCGATTGCGACCTTCTGTATCAACTCCCTTCTATCGTATATGCTTGGTCACTGTATCGAGTGCCCTTTTGGAGTTTCCTGGTCTATAATCTTCTCCCTTCTTGTCGCCGCATGGAACTTCACTTACATTCCGATGCATTACCTCCTCGGGCCCATTGTGGATGTACCGTTAGAGCACGAAAGCCAGAGAATACTAGAGGCTTACGAGCCTGGCCTTGCATATGCTGCGACGACTCTGTTCCTATACAACATGGGTTCTGTCCCTCAATGGCTGCTTTCCCTTCGTCAACATCCCTATTTCGTCTCCGTTACTGCTTGTTTCTTTGTGAGCGTTTGGAAGCTTGTAGAGAGACCTTGGTACAGGCTTCTGCAGGCTTATGTTGTCTTTCGATTTATTGATGATGCATTCTGGTCCTGGCCAGGTCGTCTGATACTCCTGGATCTTTTCAAGATCTCTTTCATCACTTTGTTGCGAATGTTCTGGATAGTCAGGCAAGCCGTGCAGGCTTTTCAGGAAACATACGCCGCTCTCCTCAACCCAGCAGGTTTCCCCATCATGAACCCAGAAACTCCGCGAAGACGTTTTGTGTACGAGCCGCTGGCGGAGACGGAATTCAGACTGATCCTCATATCCCCATCGCGTCGTTGGAATTTGCTGGAGTATATGTTAAGTCCTACTCGTTCACTTTCGGATCCGCTACTGCAGCTGGTTACAGTTAGTAGTGCAGAGTTTCCTCCCTACGAAGCTATTTCACATACCTGGGGCTCCCAATCTAAATCGGAAGAAATCATGTTGAATGGCAAGAGTATGTCCGTCACAAAATCTGTACATGATATATTGCTTCGACGAGCAGACTTTTGGAAGAATAGGTATATATGGATCGATTCTATCTGCATCAATCAGGATAACATCGAAGAACGGAATGCTCAGGTATCCAAAATGACAGAGATATACGAAAATGCTTCTCGAGTCATTGTCTGTCTGGGTTTCGTCGACGACGCTTCTTTGGCGATAAGGAAATTGCTGGACATATCGACTTTACTTCACGCATACGCACCGGATGATCTATTCGAGAAGTTACATGCGGATAAATTGGAGCCGACCGAGACTGCTTCTTGGATAGCACTCCAGCGGCTATACTTACAACCTTGGTTCCTGAGAGTCTGGATCATTCAGGAGGTTGTGGTAGCGCGAGAGGTGCATGTTTTGTATGGGGACCACTACTTGTCTTGGAAGACGCTAGCCGGTGTCATGGAGGGGTTCTACGGTGGACCTCTTGAAACGTTGCTTGGTAGCTCTCTTGAAGATTCTGCAATGTACTCTTCGAGGGCCTTAACCACCGTCAGCCAAATGCGGCAAATGAGAAAGGACTTCCATTCCTCCGCAGGAATCATGCTGGACCACCTATTGGCTTCTTTTATCCCCAGCCAGGCAACGGTGGATAAAGACAAAGTCTACGCGTTGCAAGGACTCACGTCATTTGCCAGAGAAAACGTTCCAGATCTGCCGGTTAAAGTTGAATACTCTGACAGTACATCTATTGATGACGTACTCATAGAGACAGTTGATTTCTTGTTGAAGAGAAATCAGTATTCTTGGATACTCCCTCTATCTGGTACTGGATTCTCAGACAGAAGTCCAAGTCTACCCTCATGGGTGCCGCAATGGAAACCTGATCGGATGGCAACGGCGCTTGCTCGGTATATTACGAGCTGCCACGAAGAAGAACACTACCCGAATTATCGATACAAAGCCTGCGGAGAGGCTCCTTCGCTTCCGAATGATCTCTTTTCTTTAGATCTGGCAAAAAGGACGTTAAAAGTTAAGGGTTGTTATGTCACCAAGATCAAGATAGTAGGGCCATGCTTCCCTTCCAATGATCCTAGCTCGGCTTGGGAATACGCAAGAGCCGTAAAACGTTGGTATGATGACAGTGTTTCCTTTGTCCAAACAGAAGTGCAGGATCCTTATCTCAATGGTCAGTGCATTACCGAGGCTTTCTGGAGGACTATAATCGGCGACCGAGAGATGCTCCAGTCACGGCCAGCTGCTTCTTCCGTTGGCGAAGTCTTCCGGGTCCTGACAGATCTCATCAAAAAGGACTGGACTTCGTTTAAGAATATTGATTTGGATTTTCCGAGGATGGCTAAGGGCGACTTCTCACAAATTCTTGAAATATCTGCAGAGATGAATGATGAGCAGATAGAGATGATCTCTGAATTGCTCTCCTCGCTCCAGGCCTTCGAAGGTCTACACTTGAGAACAACAAGGTTCTTTAAAGATGTTAGTGCATGTGCAAACGGCCGAAGATGGGGTGTTACTCAATCAGGTCACATGGGTTTTGTTCCACCTAGAAGTATGCCAGATGACTTGATCTGTCTAATCTATGGGACTCAGACGCCATACATACTGCGGAAAAACGTCTACCAAGGATCAAGTGACTTAAGGAGGGCTTATACTCTTATCGGTGAATGTTATATGCACGGTATGATGGATGGCGAGACGCTGCAGAGCCAAATCGAAGACTTTACACTCACTTGAGTATTTTATTTACTACTATAACATATTTTCAAAGGGCTTACGGAACCTTCATGCCAGTTTAAGGTCTACTACATTAAAACTTAACATCGGGAAGAGCACAAGCAGTCAGTTCACCCATCGAGGCTCTCTCTCGCGTCGGAACGACGTCGGAATACAATGAGCCTTCCCACGTCACTCACATATTAGGGCCGGCTCTTTGGTCAAGGGTAGGTCTTGATGATCTGGCTCAAGCTTGGGGTCCTTACTCCGCAAGGTCGTAGTTGGTGGCACTGGACAATGGAATAACACCTTACCCTTTGACAAAGAACAGCCTGTAAGCTTTTCGTTACTAAACCAATTGTCGTTTATAGTAACACCTTGTTAACTATCGCTGACATTAGTGAAATGTCTAAATAAACACAATACATCTCTATAATTATATTCATTCGAATTCAGAGGTAGCTTTCACGTAGTTAGCATCAAACAGATTCAACTTCTCATAGCTCTTTATTTCTCGATTTTCGTAACGTCTGATGCTGAATGATAGCGTCATTAACGATGATTAGAAACTATGTCGGGAGGCGGCAGGGGGGCGCATGGAAGCCAGTAACTCTCATTTTTAGCCCCAGTCAAAATGCGATGCATCGAGTCGCATACTTCCTTCGGCCTTGCTCGATGTTGCTTGATGTATTCTGACTGCCATAAACTTGCGTCTGCTTGGTCTCCCCCTCGCCAGCTGAGGCTACCCTCAGGAAATAACCATTTGTCAAGCTGCTGTTGATACCTATGCGTTGAGGCATGGAAACTGTGGTCCGTCTCCATAATCTCTTGTATTTCGTCAATATGTTTGTTCTCCTGAACGTACAATCTCGTAATCAGCCTGCGGTGCTCGTTCCAAAGCTCATACGTCATCTTGGCGACAGGGCCATTTGCTGGCTTCTGCAGCCTTTCAGTATAATCAAAGGGTAGTGCGTTGCCCACTTCTTGGCTACTTTGAATGCTGTCATCTTCGAAATTCATTGGGTGTAAACTGGACCTAGGAACCACGTTGACCACGAGTAAGCGATCCTTAGTGAGCTTCAGGAGATCGCCCAAGGCGGTCTGTCCTGCTCTGCATACGGGGTCCTTGGCCATGTACACTATCCACTCTAACACGGCATGATGGACCTTACTTCCCTTATCACTGTTTTGCCAAAAACGCCTGTTGGGGTCCGAGTCAAGCAATCCTGACTTCAGATCGTCGTGGAATTTGTTCAAACCTGCAAGGCCATATAAAAGCCAGACGATAAACTCCAGAGTAATGCACCCCATGGCCCACACGTCATCTGTATGGAACATCATATTCCACAAGCTCACTCCTTGCTCAGGTGGCGTATACCGTTGGACTGATAAGGAATGTCCTGACACGAGTTCGGTAGCAGCTGAGTGGTGACAGGTCTTCATGGTGCCGATTTTGTGGCCGTCTCCACTTTGATCCCTGACCCAGGATATGTTTTCTGGGTTCAGATTATCATTGCTGACCGTTACAGTACCTTCTATTAGTGCAGTTGTCAAGCCTACTTCATAGCAAGCAAACATTAATCCAGAGAGCTGTTGAACCACAGACTTGACCAAGCTGGGTGTGAGAACTCGGGGGAATATCTGCCAGAAACTTTTCAAGTTTCCGTCACCGGATGCCTCACTCAAAAAATAAAGATCTTCTTCGCCTTGACGGAACGTAGTGATGAGCTTGACGACGTGCTTTTGGTTCAGCGCTTGAATCCTCTTTAGCTTGACTAGTTCTTTATGGCACATAGGCTCGAAAGATACACGCGTTACAGAAACATAAACTGGTTTGCGCATCGCCTGAGTTTAAATTGTTAGATCATCGTGACAAGAAAAAGAATTGGGATCCCGCCTTCAACTCACCAAGTCATTTCTTTTAAGATGACGCTCATGAATCTTGTATTTGACTGCCCGCCAATACGAATCTTTGCCTATGTTGTTGCACTTCTCAGTGAAAGGAAGGATGCAGTTGTTGTTCAGACGCCACAGTTCAAGGGTCTCATCGAAGACAGGCGCACAGAACTTCCACTGATGGTTGTTGCGAAATAGCTTGACATGCTCATCGTCCCATTGATTCGATGGGTTTATAAGGGAGGATACCATAAGTGGTAGGCTTCCATCCCATATGCCGTTCATTTCGAATGATCGCATAGCTTGTTGGAGACTCTTGCCCTCAAGTCCACTCAGTACTGAAATGGCAAACAGCTTCATGCCTCTATGTAAAGTATACACGACTATATGTTTCAGAGCTTCGGAGTGTATTTGGCTAGGTAATTCCCCTTGGCTGCAAAAGGCCCAAAGCACTGCCTCCACTGTAATGATGCTTGATAGGACGCCCTCTGGGCAAAAGGATAGCGGCTTGCTGTTAGTGCAAAAGACTTCACGATTCCGATGCTCGAAATGACTCCAGACGAGATTCGCTTTGATAAGTCGGTGAGTCTCCCGAAGTGGCATAGGGTCGTGGTCCGCCATCTGGTATCGACTCCCAAATCTCGCCAAGTTACCAAACGTGGAATCGCCATCTATTGCGACGATGGCCTCATCATGACCATGACTCTGATTCCAATCGCTTTCCACACTTTCGGCGGACTGCAATGACTCCAAGGTTGACTCTGACCTTGCGACTGCATCCTCCGTATGAGCTGACTTTCCATCATCTGGCATCAGCTTGGACCTATTGAGTGCAAACAAGGTTAGGCGTTCCAAGTGCTGACCGACATGGCGTTTCAAGTCGCTTGATGGGATTAAACATTTTCCTCTTTGGGGTAAGTTCGGTTGGTCTTGATTCAATTCTTCGGAACCATCTGGGGTCGAATTGCCCTCTATTATGTAGTCGTTCGGTAGTGAAATCACCCAAGGAGTCACCTTTGCGAGTGTGCTATCTGTGGTGTTGTTGAAGCTTCCTTCGGGCAGCTTGGCCATATCCAACTCCTCTAAGGCATTTTATGTTAGTGTCCTGCCCAAAAGTAGTGTTCTGGATGTTTACCATTTTCAAATGACTCCGGAGAGAGATAATCATCAGCCTTTCGCACGACCGACGAAAGCTTATAGCACTCAAATCCGTTTTTAACATCATGGTATCCGTCCCTACATAGAGGACATGTTACAGTATCGGCTGAATTAGATCTCTCACACAACTTGGCAAGTGAGAGCAGCTGGTGCTCTGAAAGATGTAGCTCATGTATGGTTGTCATATGTTTGATGAACTCTGTCTCGCTGTGACAGGATTTATGCTTCGAATCGTTACAGTGCCATTCTCTTCGGTGGTGTTGAAACTCATGTTGTGTCCAGTCCTGTCGTGTCTCAAACAAGACATCAGGTGTTTCGCAGTTATCGAAAGTGCAACAATATGCTTGAAGATCGCGGAACACGTGCCTCCTATACCAAATTAGTAATCTGATCAAAGGCTCTCGAAAGAACTACGAACTTCCAGGCCCTTTCACTTTTCACTTCAATCAGGTGATAGCAAAGAGGACAGAGAAACTGATCAAGGGCCTCGCCATTGTCGTCCTGCGGGCGAGGCGGTACTCGAAGACCTTCACCGTCTTTACCGGTAAATCCAAAGGTCGAAATAGTTCCAGATTCTGACTGGACATCTGGCTCTTCTCTCATATCAGTTGGAGGAACAAATCTTGTGGCTTCCGTACTCGCTAGTAGGCTTCCTTTAGAGATAGTAGGGGCATGGTGAAATCTTTCCTTGGCCAGATGATCTATAGCATCTGATGCGACCGGAGGGGGTTGCATATTCTGCTCAATTTCCTCCTTTCTAGGCTCATCTGGATCAATATGCTCGGTGGCTGCTATCTCCTCTGATAGTTGAGGCTCTGATGATTTTCGGTAGTGTTGTTCATTATATATGAGCAACTGGCGGCGACGAGTAATTGCGTTCGCCAGTCGTTTCTTGAGAATCGGCGAAGCTTCAGGAAAGCATTCATCGAGGTGGCGTTGGTCAAATAAAACAAAATGGTCCACATCGACCTTGGATGCTCTAGATAATCTGTCTGTCGCTACTGGCTGCCTAATGACCATTGCGAGCGAGTACAGATGCCTAATTGAGTTTTTGATTGACTGGTACAATGCAGCAATTTGCCGCTCAGGAGTCATCATGTCGGCTTCGTCAGAACTAGAGCTTTCGGTTGACGAAGTTATGGACGATCGGTCTGAGTCATTGTCTCGTCGTTGATCGACCTTGGGCTGAGCCTCTTCGACCGATGGCCGTTCGCCAATTATGAAATTTTCGGCTACCGACTATTAGTTTATAGGTATTAGAAGAACGATGCGAAACACGTACCAGTGTTGAGAGTAGTATCAAGGCGCTGCAGTATGTCTACAACTCGAACAGCATAAAAGCTCGAATCTCTGAGGCGATAGTCAAGCGAGATGCGCTTGTGAGGGGGGTGTTTCGCCCCGACACTTCCGGCCCATACGTCGAAACGCGAGAATTCATTTGCAATGCCTTTGAGAGAAATTCCATCTTTCATATCACGAGTGGATGTATCGAGGGTCTTGACCAGGTGCCGGAAAGACTCTGAACAGTGGATATAGCAGTCGCTAATAGTAGTCATTTCTGCGGAAGACACGACAGTATTCTTAGTGAAAGAAATGCCTCATGCTATGAGGTTTACTTCTAAAGAGAGGGGTTGATTGTGAAAACGCCAGTTCTGGCAACATATGCAGGTGATCAATGCTGGAACCAACAGATAGCTGACCAACGCCAATCATTCTGTGCCACGAGAAGCTGCAGGGCGCCACAGCGCTTCAATAATCGCAATTGAGGGTCCTGGATTCGTGTTTCAAACCCCCTGCTATCATAATCGCGCTCTGACAATGCTCCCATTCAAATATGCGGCACCTCGTCTTCTTCTTATCAGCGACAGCATAACTTTCGGCTTCTCTTATAGACACAGCTGTCATACAAAATACCAGTAAGAATGTCTGGGTTCGAGATAGTAGGGCTTATTATCGGAGTGCAAGTATACCAGAAAAATACAGCGAGCAATACTAATAAACGGATATAGAATACCGATTGTCGTCAAGGGCCTAAAATTCTACGAGAACGATGCACAGGTACTCCTACATCATAAAATCGCCATGAATGATCTTATCGTGTCCCTGCATGCTGAACATTCTCGATTCTGACACTCTTGCAGTGTGTTGTTAAGAGGCCTAGTTGAAGATAAGGATCTGGAAGACTTCTTAGATAAGACTACTAAGGAAGATTGGGAAAAGGCCTTGAATCAGGGCCTCGAGAAGAGCCTCAGAGAAAGGCTTGGACATCGCTATTATGCATATACTGAGATCATAAAACAGATCCAGGAGAAGCTCGAAAAGCTAGGGAAAGTGGTGGGCATGGGCAAGCAGCAGGTAAGATTTAGTAGCGATGCTTAATAAGAGGCTCACTGACAGTTGTCCTAGCAATGGTACGAGAAAACGGAATACGAGAACCAGAAAACATGGCACAAAATTAAGAAATGCATAAAACACAGCAAGCACAAGCAACTACTCGAAGATCTCGAAAAATACAACTCCAAATTGGAGCAGATGACACCAGGAATATTATCGCAAGCACAAACAGCACCGCCTCAGCCGAAGAAGGCTGACTTGAGCTACTGGGATTCTATCAGACAAGCAGCTATGAGTCTTCATAGCGCCCTTTGTTCTGGATGGCTTTGCTGCTGTGCAAACTCTCACCTCACTCAATTTCAACTCGAAGATCGAGTGACTGGGAAAAAGGGACCTCATAGGTTCAAGTTATCGTTCAAGATGCCTCAAACGGGTGATACCGGGCAATTCTTGAGTAATACTGACTGGCAGAATGCGGAGTTTGAAGCCCTTGAAGATGATGATCTACCTCGATCTTCAGGCACTGTTGCTTTCGCTGGAGTGGGGACAACTACTTCACCCCGTCTCAAAGTTGAAAAACATATCAAGGATCTGTGCAAAGAGCTCACGAAAGGTTCGTGCCAGTCTAGAGTCCGTTGTATTGGATTTATACTTCAGGAAGAGCACAAGCATTATATTCACCTACCAAAGCGCCTTCTTACCTCAGAAAGATCCCGGAACACAATAACCCTTCACAGCTTTCTCTCGAATAAGGGTCAACTAGGCACTCAGTACACTTTTGGCAACGAGGTTACCGATAGATATGAGCTGGCCCTATTACTGGCATCTTCTCTTCTTCAACTACATGCAACTTCATGGCTGGGAGATTGGTGGTCAACGGATGATATACATATCCTACCAAGAAATTCGAAGATGGCCTTTAAAGACTGCACATTCGTCATGCAGACGTTTCCTTCGTCCATTATTACTAGAGGATCACAGCCTGAAAAGACGACCACACGCCAGATGGTCATTCGGAATGAAGCAATATTTCGACTCGGAGCCACTTTAGTTGAGCTCTCTACTGTAGCAACGCTTGAGGCACAAGAGGAACTTGACGACCATCGGATCACAGAGGAGCTGACTGACTTCAACACAGCGGAGAGACTGTCAAAGGCCGTCGCACTTAATAATGCGATCGAGTGGAATGCAGTGGTTGATCGATGTTTACGCTGTGGCTTTCATTCACCTCCGGACTTTACAAGAAAGGACTTCAGGGCAGAGTTTTATCAGTTCGTTGTAGGACCGCTAGAGAAGTTGTATAATGATTCGCAGATTAGTTGAGATATGAAATACAAATATGGAATCAATAGACGAATACCTCTGTTGAACAAGCCATATCCTTATTATAAGGTTTACTTCTTAAAATAAGTAGACTAGAGGGTAATATATCATACAAACTGTCACATAAACAGAGAAGCATGCATCAGTAACAGAGATGCTAAATAAAGATGTAAATTCATTGATCAAGAGGCAATCTAATCAGTATGAGAATGGCCTGACGAGGTATTCACAGAGCCACGGAGGGCACTGCTTACCAGGTGAGCCCATCTCATGAAGTCCAGACTCTTTGGTCAAGGGTAGGACACCATAATCTGGCTGAAGCTTGGGCTGCTTACTTTGCGAAACTGTAGGTAATGGCACTAAGAGTCATAGGTTCGCAAGCTTATGCGGCTTGTAAAATGTCTGAATCGTGAACCTTCCAACCAACAAATTGCGTTTAGTTAGCCTCTACTCTGTGATTGACCAGGTCAGTGGCATATGGAATATCTCAATATCGCTTAGTAAATATTAAAGTATATATCTACTAACCACGTACGCACAGAGCTTGGCAGCTGAAATTCCACTGATGATGAGGATAAGGTACATGATTGATATATTAAGTTCTTCGTGGCGCGCCTAGCTCATTGGCGTAAGAAGCCACGAACTGTTAATGCCGTTGTACCCGACGGACTGACATGTTTGAACTCATTACTAAATGTGATTATGCGGTCCGGCCCGACCAGTCTAGGCTAGAAGAATAATGCGATTGGCTACTTTGGCGAACTGTTCATTCCAGTTATGTGATTGTCTCTACCTAGCATTAGAATCTTGCCATGATACTCCAGCAACGTTCCACTAAACATAGAGAGCATGTGATATCTTAAAGTTCAACCAGCCACTGGCTAACTGGGCTACAACTCATGCACAAATAGATCATTTAGTTATAGTGACCAGAAGGTTAAACAACCATTCATAGCCATTTAAAGTTTTTCTTGGTAAGCGACGTTACACCAGCCAGGCAGGAATACGGGACGGAGACAAAACTGGAAAAGCCCTGGGAACAGCCTGCCACTTCCGCGACGAGTCGTAGGGCCTCGTTCATACGGGGTTTACTTAGGATTAAGTGGCAAACTCAAAACACAGTAGAAGAATTCCCTGATAGTAGCCAGGATGAACTGGTGAAAGTTTCATTCTGATAATTTTCAAAGTTTTTAAAAGAGTGATAATAATCCTAGAAGATGGATGCCATCCATATCTAGTGATCCATTGTGTCCCAGAAACGACAGGCGCGGTGCAAGAGATTTGAAAGAATGAAATTGTATCGAAGCGAAGTACTACAACCCATAGTTGGTAGATTGCGAAAGGTGCAGCGAAAGGTGCAGCTAACATAACTACATGAGCTGTAGAATAACGACTGTTTCACCCATAAGTCGTAGTCTGAAAGTGACAGAGTTCAACGGACTTTCAGATTTCTATCCAGAGAAGATCCACTGAGTTGGTCCAAGCCCATTGGCCAGATGCAGGTTGATTGGCGTAAAGCTGCCGCCGTTTTTGTAGACAACTGGGCTCGTTGCGGTGATGACAGGTGGTGCAGAAGCGTAGCTAGATGGCATCGTGACGAGATACTTAGTTGGTCCCGTGTCGGATCTGAGAACGTCAAATGCAGGCCAGGAGGGAGTTTGTTTAGGTGAGATGTAGATGTATCCTCCTTGCTGGAAGGGGCTAAATCCAGTTCTCTGAGTATGGGGTTGAGACATGGTGAGAGTTGTGTTGATGGATAAAGTGGTTTTTTGGAAAGAGTTGTAACGATCGGAGAGATAGAAGTTGTAAATATTGATACTAAACAAGAGAAGATTACACTTGGTCGAACGAGGCTATTTATGAACTTCAATCCAGGTCAAGTGAAAAGAATCCTAGCAGAGTTTGGTACAGGTAGTTGTCAAGCTCTCATGATTGTTCAGCTCCAGAATAGAGTTGCGGCTGAGGATGCAGCTGTTTGTCTCCGTATGACCCGTGGAATGTGCGAGACTTGACTTCGCACCGAAACAGGTGTTGATAGGTTGGGTCGTGAGCATCTTTGTGAGCTGAATGTCAGTACTCTGATGTATACTCAGAACCTTTTACCTTCTCCCAAATGTTTATGTCCTGTTCTCACGCACGATACATCACGTCAGGTAGTGAGACTTTTCACATGTCACTTGTCAACCGAGTCTGGAAACGATAGATTGTGCACTAGTGAAGGAATGTGATTTAGACTTGTGAGTCAGAAGTCTTATTTGCAGTTGAGACTTGTGGCTGAGAGCGTATGTCACCACGGAGAACTTAGAATGTGATATAGGCATCGATGATTTGCCTTCAGTTAGTAGAGATAGAAATGAACTGATTTCAGATTTAACACAGCACATGCAGGTAAGGAATGTGATATAGGCATTGATCACTTGCTTTCATTTACTGGAGATGAAAATGGACTGACTTTAGATTTGACACGGCACGTGCAGTGAAACCTAATTATCTCAGCTCAGCCAGCCACCTTCTGACATGCAGCTTCTATCAAGACTTCGCGCATTAGCGTGATATAGTATAGGTTATCTTCATACTCTAAGAGGCGCAACTTTAATGATTACTAAGTGAATTCGATAATGGTAATAATAAATTACTTTATTTAGTATTTCTATGTACTATATACTTTATATCTCGAAAGATAATAAGAGGACTGCATTGAGAATAGTAAAGAAAAGGGTGAGCTTGTCCGTTTTTCCTATGATACCAGCACATAGCCTAGATAAGAACTAATATATCACTGGACTTAAAGTAATGCATAGTGATACCATTAATGCGGGGATATAATAATGGCGTGAGACCGGGGAATCCGGGGACAGCCTTCCTGTAAGCCTAGACCATGAGTTCAGCTCGCCGCCACAAGTTTAGGTAGGAATTTTAAATGAGACCTGCATTGTGGGGTTGAGGCCTAAATCCTGATTATCCCTTCTCTCGACACATGATATAACTAATAACATGCCGGGCATTATGTAATATAGCAGGTACCTCATGAGTATAAGAGGGCCAAAAGCCATCTATGGAAATCATTTTTTTCTCACCATCATTCATCATCTTTCCAATAATCACTCTATCCTCTTCTTCTTCAAAAGCCACCATGCCCAACAACTACCAGATCACTATTATCAACCAAAGTGATGAGCCTCAGACTTATCTCCTCTTCCAGACTACTCCTGAGGTCAACCCACAACCTGGCCCGAGCGTGTTTACCAATATCTATCAGGCATCCCCCATGATTCCTTCTGGAGCCGATACCAACTTCTCTATCACGAGCCAGTGGTATGGAATCAATGGCACCTCTCCAGCACAGGCCCTGGGTACAAATGTCATGGTCTCAACCGCTCAGGGCGTCCAAGTCACGCTTGGAAGTGGCTCTACTCGTGGAACTACTCTGGCCCTGACTACTTTCAGCTCAGACGGTGAAGATCCTGAGTTTAATCCCACTAGGCCCACTGCAGATGCTGGTAATGGAGCTTTTCAGATAGTAACTGATAGCAGCTTCACTCCTCTCAATCAGAGTCAGTATTACCTTAGATTTCTTCACGTTCCAACTTCTAGTCCCCCAACCCACCCTTTGCTTGACCCTATACTGACTAATATTGTTTCGTCAGATAACATATTCATTGGACTCGGTGCTCCGTCCCCAGACAATCCCGAAATCACCAGTCCTACAGCCACGTTCCCAGCTGAGCCAAGTACAACTTACACTATTTGGCCCAAGAATCAGTGGTATATTTGCACTGGATCATTCGAGGCAGGTAGTATCATCGACGTTCAAGCTGTTGGCGTCACTCAGGAAGTTGATTTCGAGAATGGACGCGCGGAACAAACTTTCATCCACAACCCCAATGGCACTTACAGCCCTGCCTAAGATTCTGGGAGATGCATGGATCTTGTTGACTCAGTAGCAAGAACGGGCACGAGTCTCTTGATGAGGGGTTTTGTTGATTTGAAAAAGACAAAAACATTGCTAGTTTCTCTGACTTATATCCCCCTCATAATGCGATGCCATTTGGCCATACAATGGTGCAAGACCTCTACGGTCTCTATCTGAGAACTTCCTCCGCTGACTGCATGGTGATATCTTCAATAAGAGAATGGTCTGGCCAGGTACTTGGGATCCCTCTCTGGTTTCCCTTCAGGCGGCACATCCACTATATCCGGGTTGACATACCAACTCGGATCACCCTGCTCCTCCTCCTCCATAACACACATACTCCACCCATTGCCCAACCATCTAAATCTATTCTCATGCATTTCCTCAAACTCAAAGTCTTCCCATCTCGGTGCCCTCATCGTCTCTAGTGCATGCATGACACTTCCGGGCCAAAGAGCAGAGATCTTATCGCCATGCCCGCCACCGATTTTGTACCATGACTTACAGTCATCCATGTAGACTGTCTTCTTGAAGTACTCCCCAATGTAGTCTGCAAAGTCGTTCACCCGTGCAGGCTTAGGCGCCATGGTCACGTAGTCTTCCTTCTGGAGCTTGCGGATGCACTTGACGATATAGTCGCCTTCTGCCTCGAGAAGACAGGTCAGAGAACCAGCACCGATCGCCGAGTTGGGTCCGAGCATCATAAAGTAGTTTGGGAAGCCATCCACAGCCATAGTGAGATACGTCGCAGGGAACGGGTTAAACTTATCCTTTAGTGTTACTCCGTGCTTGCCGACGACAGGGAAAGGAGGGGTGTAGTTAGTCTGAAAACCCGTTGCGCAGACCAACACATCGACGTCAATCTGTCGACCCTCGGGCCCTGTGAGCTTTAAACCAGTCTCGTTGATACTCTCGATACCCTGTGTGATGAAGTTGACGTTGGGCTGGGATAAGGCCTCGAGATAACCTGGTCCTGGTGTCAGACGACGACAACCCACGCCAAAGGCTGGCGAGAACGATTCGAGAAGATCGGGTCGTGAACCAAGAACTTCATTGGTGATCTTTGAGAACATAGCGACGAACGCTTTCTGCATCTCTGAGCCACGAAGGGTCGAAAGATGAACCAAGTTGCCGTCATCCTCGATGCGCTTGCGGAAGCGGAGATATTCATCATCACTCTTGATAAATTCTGCCAAGCGAGCGGCCGAGACTGTTTCCTTGTTAGATCAGGTTACTTCGTGTGTATTACTTCGCGAACTCACATTCAATATCAGAAGGGTCCCACCCTAGTTGCTTCATCGTCACATCGCCAAAGCGGTTCGATATCCATACCTTACTGCGAACGAAGCAACTCAACTTGGCACCCTCGACCTTTTGCAGCTCCGGCACGATCTGAATTGAACTCGAACCGCCACCGATAACACCAATATTCTTGTTCTTAAAGTCATATTCCTGGTCCCACGCTGCTGAGTGCATCTTCTTGCCCTTGAAGGTATCAAAGCCAGGAATGTCAGGCCAAGAGATTGTGTTGAGGTTACCTCGAGCTGCAACAACGACATCCACTTCCTCGGCGAAGCTCTCTCCTGTGTTGGTCTCAACTGTGACGTGCCTAGATGATGTCAGCGTTTGGTTGAGTTAAGGCCAGGCAAGAAATACCATTTCTTGGTGGTATCATTCCAAGTTGCGCTTGTCACTTTATGCCCGAGATGGATGAAGCGCTTGGCACCATATTTCTCTGCCACGTCGTCGATGTAGGCGCAAATCTCGTGTGAAGGGGCATAAAAGCCTGACCAAGCCTTGTTTGGCGCGAAAGTGTACTGGTAAGAATGGGCTATAGGTAGGAATGTCAATAGGCTACGATCCTGTAGGAAGTCCCCTTACTTACAAGGAATGTCGCAGGCACAACCTGGATACCGATTCTCCCACCATGTTCCGCCGACACCTTCATTCTTCTCGTAGATCTTGAGGTCAATGTTGCGCAAACGCTGGGGGATTCTGATGCCGAGGTAGACGCCGGAATATCCAGCGCCAATTACACGGACCTTGAGAGGACGTTGGTTCTCGACTGGAACATCCTTGCAAGTGAACGTTTCATTGGCAGCGTTTGCATGAGCTGTGGATGCGTCTCCCACTTTGTCTACAGTGGGTTGCTGGTCCAAGACTGGTTTGTTGCCAACTGTCTGCGGCAGGACAATCGCGGCTTCATGAGCTGGGTTCGAGGAATTAATTCCCATATTGAAGGCGCCTGGCGAAGCAAATGATATAAAAGACTACAACAATAAAATGATTTGTTGAGAGAAAGAATTGAGGGCAGTTTGCTCTGGGATTGGACTGGATAATAGGGTTGAAAGCTGGGGTATTTACAGGACAACTCCTCTAAATGCAGGCAGAATAAATGCAGGCAGAATAATTGTCAGACGAGCCGTGTCAGACTCCCGGCTCGTCATCGTGTAACCTTTAACCCCTCTTTACACTCGCCAATACATCAACCGTGGCGTCCAATGGTATTGTTGCCGCTGTGTAACGCCTGGTGTTGTTGCCGCGCTTTGCCCCCAAGGTGCTGTTGCCGCCCTGTCAATGTGAGACTCTTATTACCGCTTTATATCCAGAGAGTGTCCGCTGCCGCAAGACATCATGGGTATTCGTCAGCACCTCTGCCACGCCCCATCAAGGAACGTCAGGAGCGTGTTTTGTCCTTTGTAATCATTGTTCGGTGATCTCAAGATGCTGGACCTGTGTCCCCAGTTGATTGCGCTGGGGGACCATTCCGACAAGCTCTACTCTGGTTCATTGAGAACGGCGTAAAGGTGAATCGTGGCTATTTTTATCATGTTCTTTACCAGCAGAGAAATACTCGTGAAACTTACGGGAGCATCTTCCTTGCGACAGACTCTGGAGCGTACCTTGTATTGGTCAAAGTCCCAAGCCTTGATAGAAATGTCTTGTTGGTCCAGAGTCACACTTTGGTCTCGGGTGCAGAATCCGTGAGAATCCGTGGTGGGGACGGAAATTCCGTTAAAACTCCAGTGGGTACGGAGCAACTTATCGCATGACCCCGCAAACTTGGGAACCCGGCCTAATAAGATAAGATAAGGTTCATGCTAGATCAGCCTAGACACGATTATAAGGAAGGGCGTTGTGACGAGAGTATGAGATAGCAGGCCATTTACTTCATTTTATCCCTCAAGATCTGTCAATTATTTTACAATTCCTGCCTCTCAAGTCTCATTCCAGCATGTCAAACAGCAACTTCCAAGTGGCCGTCGTTGGCCTCGGTGCTCTTGGTAGCGCAGCAGCCTATCAAGCCGCCATCAAAGGAGCGACTGTTATCGGTTTCGAGCAATATGACTTTGGCAACATCTACGGATCTTCACACGACACATCCCGCATCGTCAGAACTTCCTATGGCTCACCAGACTACGTAGCTCTAGCCCGTGCGGCTTACAAAGACTGGGCTGAGCTGGAACGTCAAAGTGGTCTTCAAATGCTCACCATCACTGGAGGCGTCGTCTTCTTCCCCAAGCTGGCCGATGATGGAGCATCTCTAAATAAATTCGAGAAGAGCATGAGTGCTTCTGAATTCATGAGAAGTCTTGACGCAAACAATATCCCGTATGAGGTCCTCAGCTCTCAAGAAGTTAAGAAGCGCTGGCCTTCTTTTGACATTGCAGAAGGTGTTCAGACTATCTACACTGCCGACTCAGGAATCGTACATGCGTCGAAATCTGTGGCGGCCATGCAGTACCAAGCTCGTTCAAACGGCGCTGTTTTGAAGGAGAAGACGCGCGTGGATGCATTGATCCCAGATTCCAACGGCAAGGGCATGACTATCAAGACTTCACGAGGGCAATTCCACGCCGATAAAGTCATCTTGGCTTGCGACGCGTGGATCAACAAGCTCATCACTCCGCTTGGCACAAATATCCCTCTCCAGATTATGCAAGAGCAGGTCACTTACTACAAGCCAGCCGATATAGCACCATTCGACGATACCAAGTTTCCTGTGTGGATCTGGGCAGGCAACAGATATTTTTACGGCTTCCCCAGTTACGGCGAGCCAACAATCAAGGCAGGCCGCGATACTTCCAACAACTTCATGACACCCGAAGAACGCACCTTTGTTCCATCTGACGATCTGTTCAATGAATTGACCTCTTTTATGGGCGGTCTGATACCTGACAAGGGACAGGCTATTCGAACAGTCACTTGTCAATATGCCATCACGCCAGATCGTCAATTCGTCATCGGCGCGTTGAAGAATCATCCCAATGTTATCGTGGGCTTGGGTGGAGGTCATGCGTTCAAGTTTGCTCCAGCGATCGGTCGTGTGTTGGCAGAGCTTGCGATAGATGGTGAGACAAAGGAGGATATCTCCAACTTTGGCATCCCTAGGGTAGGAGCAGATAGCAAATTGTAGAGGCATAGCATTTAGACGGCATTAATTGATATCACTGTTGGCTTCATGTTATTTAATTGTTATTATAAGATCGTAAGAAATATAAATAGCTAATGCCAATTAGTAGAGGATCATTTCAGGCAGCTTGTTGATTTCATTGCACAAAAACAATGGCTCGATCTACACGCGTTGAAACCGCAGGATAACAACTATTGACAACCCGAACTATTGTCTGAACTTAGTAGGAAGAATAAAAATTGAAAACAAAGCGGCAATGATATAAAAGAGTTCAACACGCATCACTGTTTCTTTTTCTCAATTGAGCCCGTAAAGAAGGTTTTCGCCGTTATAAGCCACTGTCTCTTATCGCAAAATTAGGATAAGGCAAGACCCGGAAATTTAAGCAGGCCGAACTAGCGGAGAGCTTGCTCTCAGTGTCTTAACCCCCCGCACTTTTGACTCAAGGCCCAGACTCGGTAGTCAGTCGCGTAGGCAGGGAGGATACATAATCTGCGCCATCTCTGAATGTCACCCATCGTTCTCCAGTCTCTGCACAAGCCATATCAACCACATCCATAAACACAAAGGATGAGTGCCCCAAGATCAAGACAATATCGACGCGTTGCTCAGGCTTGTGATAATTGCCGGTACATTTATGCCCATTCCGGCAATGGTAGATATCATTGCTGATCACATTATAGTCGCAAGAAGGTCCGTTGCCCAGGTGAAAAACCACGATGTTCGGCATGTACACGACTTCGTCAGCAATGCTCCTTCACCGAGCCCAACCCTATTGGTGAAGATATCACGAGTAGAATGGAGAATCGCATGGTAAGGGCCTTCATTCGAGTATCTCGTACTTCTTACTCAGAGCTTCAGTCCAGTCGACTTGAACAACTCGAGGATAAGTTGGATAGCTTAATAAGTAGAGTTGTGTACGTTGAATAGTGCTCTAACTCATGCAGCGGGGCCATCTGAACTGACGATATGCAGTCCTCCATCAATGCAGGAAACTACACCAACCTCGACGTCAGACAGGAATAACCGTATACCATCACTCTCATCAATCTCTCCCCATACAACCCTTCCGCTAATGTAAATCCTCCCCTTTAAGCCATGCTTATACGTGCTAATAAAGAGCAGATCGTCACTACCAACGGAAGTCACCACAAGAGCCATTGACTTTTACTTTCGCCATATCCATCGACAACCTCTTTGGCTTTTTGGCGAGCGCCCTTTACTACCTTCAGATACATCTGAGGAACTGATATATGCCATGCTGGCTCTGAGTATGACTTACCACGCGGAACACATGCCGATAAATGACCTTCAAAGCCCTGACTCTTACAACAAAACTGCCCGGAGAGGCGTTATGCTCAAAATCGTAGAGGGCAGAGTGACCATCAGATGTGCTCAGGCGCTGTGTCTACTAGCATACTACAACTTCATATGTAAGCTAATATTCGCTCCGTTATAGCAAAACGTTCCGTCTACTAATACTCTATTAGTGGGCAACATCCCCATGGCTGGCTTTGATATAGCCACTGTTCAGAACATGATTCACCTTCTTCCCGGTAGTGAGCGTAATGTAGACGGCTCCGTCATGTCACAAGAAACGTCCCGGCTCTTCTGGAGTATCCAGTACCTAAGCTCATCTTGCGGCAGGCCAGTCCTGTTGCCTTCCATACTAACAAGTATCGACGATCCGCAATTGCTCACAGTCGAGACGCGAGATTCTCTTGGTAGCAGTATCCCAGCTCCAAAAGCGGCCGACGCCGGCTTGAGGGAGACTCTTGTTGACGTGTGGTCTCAATCCCTGAAACTCTGCGATCTTTGGGGTGGTGTCAGGCTGTATGTCGCCAAGTGCTTCGAAGGCTTGGCCAAACGTCCTTGGCATCCAGATTCCGACTACACCAGAATATGTTCGCGAATGTTGGAGATTGAAATGACCCATCCAATCTCTATAAGCTACAACGCAGCCAAGTTCCCAGAGACTTCACCCTTGGAGGTAGAGAATAACCGGATGGATTGGCTGCCATGGCTTCGAGTTCAGATGACCTACCATACCATCCACTGTGTCCTCAATCACCCATCCCTATATACGGTCATGGCTGAAACACCAAAGAGTAGACTTGGCGGTGACTCATTCTGGAGAGCATCATATCTGAAAGCCTTAAGACACTGTACTTGGGTCTCGAGGTTGATAAGAACAGCGGAAGAGAAGAACCTTCGACTAGCCGATCCCTTCTTTGCCCAGGCAGCAGCCATTGCCAGTACATTGCATCTATACTGGACCAGAACCAATGATAGTCAATTGCAGGCATCCTCCGTGAGAAACCTCGAGGTTTGCAGAAATCTGTTGAGGGAGATGGCGGCATGTTGGCCAGTTTGCAAGACAATTGTATGCCCTCCACTCCATGAACATATCCTACTGATCACTAATACCGATATTAGGAACATACTCTGGATCAGTTCATCGAGTCAACAGATCGCTCAAACCAGATGACGACTGACGAATCATCCCCAGCAGTTGTCAGAACATCACTCATCTGGGTGTTGCTGGATGTAGCCGCACCGCAATTCCCCAACTACCATGATCAAAGCGTTCATGGTCGAGATATTTGGGGCGGCCATGCAGCCACTCAGGATGAAGATGGACTACCAAGATCCGAGACAAGTTCACCGCCAACAGATATGCGAGAGTCAACAGCTCAATACGCGTCACCTCCAGCATGGGTGTCGGAGAGAACAGATAGAAATCTGCAAGAAACGGTGGAGAGCGGGACGATCGGATCACAGCAGGGGGTCAATCATGAACATGTGACTACTCATGATTTAGCATGGGGACCTTGGGAGAACCTTGGACCAATGGGGGAAAGCTTTAGTACGAACATGGACTGGTGGAACATGAACCAATTTTAAAATTCAGGGCATGGGGAAAACAGCTTAAATGACAAATAACACTATTGACTATTACTGAATACTCTGCTGACGCGGTTGACACTCGAGGGTTGAACTCTCATGACAACTTGAGAACCTTCCCCCCTTAGGATGCACTTCGACCACATGGCTCAAATGGCAGAATGATAGAAACGATGGCCATGACAAAAAACAACCCCCCTGAGATGTACAGGGGTGCTATAGTCGTAGTGTCAGCAGTCACCGCAATGACGGCAGAAAGAAGACCCATGATACGGTTGAGCGAGACCGCGATACCATTGCCTGTAGTTCGATGGGCAGAGGGGAAGACTTCAGCAGTGTATGCGTAGAGAGTACCATAGTAGAGGTTGATGCAAACAGCTGAGACGTGTAAGTACTAACAACATCACAGACAAGATGAGCTTACAGATGCAGCTGCTGATAGCAAGATTCTGGGCTGGAGTCTTGATGATGGTGTAGCAGAAGAAGAAGATGGCTGTGATCACAGCTCCAATGGCCATTGTGTATCGTCGTCCAAGGAAGCTTACTTCCGCAAGGCCAGCGGCAATGAGGGGGCCGAAGATGGCACAGATGTTGGTGATGGTGTAGTCGCGCCAGGTCTCGGTGAAAGAGGGCTTGTAGTCCGGAAGACGGCTGCTGAGAAGGGATCTGTGTCTGTGAGTTTGTACCCCATTAGTCTGTTGGGCTTGGTAGGACTCACGGGAGGTAAAGGAAGAATAGAGGGTATCCAAGGCCGATCAAAGTCCATGATAACCAGATGAGACAAGTCGACAGAGCCAGCTTCTTGGTCGAAAAGAGTCCCTTGATGTGACCAACGAGACTCTTGCCCAAGCCACGAATAGCCGACCCCTTGCTACCACCGTGCTCGGGAGTATGAGCTGTGCCACAAGCCTGAAGGTTCTCAAGTGTCAATGAGCAAGATCGCTTGTAAGTGCTGGCAAGCTTCTGGAGCATAGCAACAAGTTCCTCCTCTTTGCCGTTGGTAACCAAGAACTTTGGAGTTTCGGGAAGTCGAATGATGAGGATACGGAGGGCAGACATGACCAACATAAGTGCTCCACCGGTGAACATGATGAGTCTCCATGATTTGTTGTTCTGCCATGTGCATGTCTCGACCGCAGCGACACAAGTCCAATCGTTTCGGGCTGCAGAGAGGACCAGGTCAGTCACCATTCCAGAGAAAGGGGGGAGAACTCACAGTAGTATCCCCAAGCGATGAAACCAGCACTGGCCTGACCAACACCCCACCATCCAGCCATAGCAGTAATAACCCATTGCTGTTTGGCAGGGACAAACTCCAGCATGACAGTTGGATCCAACACAAGATTACCGCCAGCCCCAAAGCCAAGAAAGGCAACAAAGACACAAAAGGCAACCCAGCTGGGACCAGCTCCTGCGACGATAGTAGCAATGGCTGCGATGAATAGCGTTGTGTTGAAGGCGATGCGTCGACCGATGATATCAGCTCCGAAACCCCAGAAGAGAGCTCCCATCTGTAGTCCAGCGTACAGAGCCATGGTCGGACCAGTAGGGTAGCCTCCATGACCGATCTCAAGGAAGGCTTGGCCGGCTGCAACGCTCTGGAGGAATGCTACCAGGGAGTCAGCTGCGTAGCCGAAGCCCGAGAGGCAGCAGAGCTTGAGATGGAAATTGGTCCATCCGATTTCGTTGATGGTCTTACAAGTTAGTATCATCAACTGGCATCATATCTTAGTGGTCTTACCTCGTTGACAAGATTGATCTTAGCCGAAAGGATCGGATCAACAACATTGCCGAGCTCATGGACAGTGCTGACATGATACGACACATCATCAGCCATGACGACCTTCTCCTGATCACGACTCTCCTTGACAGGACCCGGGGTCTCAAGATTCGACATTGTGGAAGTTTTCAAATGACACGGTGTAGAAATAATATGCAAGATCTTGAGTAAATTATGGAGACGCAAGTTGCTTTTAAATCTACATCAGTAAATTTCCGTAATAATTCTCCAGACTGGGACGCTCGGTTATCCAAGCTTCAGTGGAAATTGATACGCACTACCCCACAAACCAAAAGAGTAGCGCTATCGAGAGAAGGCGGGGTGAAGTGATGGGTGATATGGGCACCAATAGGGGAGGTTGTTATGACCTGGCCAAGATGATCTAGTTTGAGTGTATATGCTTAGGGCGGAGTGTGACTAGGATACTCCTTGGCGAGACTGTTCTAGAGGAGCACTTCCTACATTTATTTGAATTTATTTATAGATTGAGTAATTGCAGTGGCCATGTCCTTTGTCAAAGACCAATATCCAGAGAGGTGAGTCTCAGGATGGAGATTTAATGGAGCATGTATGCCTCCTCGGCTTATCAGTATATCTCCATCGAAGAAATCACAGATCCCACTATTTGTTGCTATTTGGATTGTCTGTAGTGGAATTGTCGTTTGGTTTTGGCTAGTTTCCGTGTTTGTTTATCATGGTAAGCCTCATGACCATGGTCGGACACGGACCGAACACGGATTCTTCCCGTACTCCGACCGATTGGCTCCGTGTCCTCGCTACAGCCACCTGACGGCGGACGCGTAGTCGGATTCCCCGGAATATTGTTTCTGGGCGGCCAGAGTCCGAGTTGATGATAGATAGTGGCACATCACATGAAGACAGCCACTTGAGATAGTATCTAAACATGTCCATAAAGACCCTCCTGATGACTCGTCAGTGCAACAACGGCTTTAACCATTAGCCTTGTCTAACACTCGCAATCATGTCCATCTCCATCTCGCCCTCTTTCATCCAGTATCTTTTCTCAGCTGCTGGCCTTGCCGCACTCGTATCCTTGCTAGCGAAGTATCTCTCACAATCCCGACCCTATAAAGATCCCTTACCCGCATTTCTCAAAGACACCACTTCCACAGCACGAGCTTTACCTGCGTCTTGGTACAGACCTCCAGAAGTATAAAGGATGCTGAACAATTGGCTTGGTAGACGGGGAGTAGATCTACTGTCATCTAACGGGTGACCATGATAATGGAACAATTTCACATTAACACGCAAAGATATGTAATAGATCAAATGTGAAACAAATAGGAATCATCTGGTTACTAAACTCCATACATAGCTAAATACAAACATGCTTCATAATCGTATGCTAATCCCTTATTTCATTCCAATCCAATTAGATCTTTCCAGAGTCAGATGTAAAGTACTTGCTAATATCATTCTCCTCACCACACTTCTGGCACTTGTGAATAACAGGCTTGTTCGTTCCGACCTGCGGCGCAACAGCTCCAGTGATAGGTCTATGTGACTCACTCTGATCAAGCTTACGCTCAGCCTCAGGCTCCTCACGAATCTTATCCTCGACAGACTTCTCATCCTTGTTGCGAGACAAAGCAGCTGCAGTTCCAGCGCCGGCGGCAGCGGCTCCTAGACCAGCTGCCTTGGCGCCGAAGTGGTCATCCTTCTTCTGAGATGCGGGCTGCTCGGTGGAGCGGCTGGTGGAGAGATCATCGTCGAAGGCGACGCCGGAGGGAGTGCCGGATGCCAGGGTGTTGTACTTTCCGGCGTTGGCGTTCTCGGCGAGGGTGGAGTGGTGAGAGCCAGTTGAGCGCTGGGAGTGCTCGGACTGTCGAGAGGGCTCGTGGTGAGTACTGTCGAAAGTGGAGGAAGAAGTACCGAAGCCAGCGCCAGTACCAGTAGTGCCGGTGGTACCAGTCTGGCCTGTTCGAGAACCGTCGTTGCCAAGATAACGGTCCTCATCACGCTTGTTGGACTCATGCGAGGCCAGAGCTCCGGCACCGAGGCCTGCAGCAGCACCGGTAGCAAGTCCAGCTCCTCGGTGAGAGCCCTCCTGCTGGTATGATTGAGAAGTAGGGTCGCGGGTAGAAGTGGAAGTAGGTTGAGTGGTCTGAGACACGAAACCTCGGTTGGAGTCAAGCCCAGTAGGTTGATCAGAGTGATGGTCATGACCAGATCGAGAGGCCAATGCTCCAGCACCAAGTCCGGCGGCGGTACCAGTGGCCAGGCCAGCACCGTGATGAGAATCATCCTGCTGACGGTACGAGGTAGGCTCGGTTGAACTATAACCAGGCTGAGTAGTCTGTGACTCAAGACCCCGGCTAGAGTCAAGTCCTGATTGACCAGTAGTCTCGTGTTCACGACCGGATCGAGAAGCTAAGGCGCCAGCGCCGAGGCCAGCAGCGGTACCGGCAGCAAGGCCAGCACCACGGTGAGAATCCTGCTGTGAGTATTGAGAGGTAGGGCTGGCAGATCTATAAGCAGAATGGTTGCCTTGCGACTCAAGACCTCGGTTGGAGTCAAGACCAGTATGCTGACCAGTAGTCTCGTGCTCACGCCCAGATCGGGAAGCAAGAGCACCAGCACCAAGACCAGCGGCAGTTCCAGCGGCAAGTCCTGC
Source organism: Fusarium newnesense (assembly GCA_013184375.1). NCBI lineage: Eukaryota > Fungi > Ascomycota > Sordariomycetes > Hypocreales > Nectriaceae > Fusarium > Fusarium newnesense. The sequence goes on along the minus strand of JABCJW010001279.1, from coordinate 22,119 downwards.
ACCTCGGTGAGAGTCATGCTGGGAAGTCTGATCGACGGGATCCTTGTGAGAGAAGTTGGCAGGTTGGTCTGGCTGAGCACCATATGCTGAGGAAGAGCCAAGTGCTGAAGGCTGGTTGGAGCTAGAGTGCTGGCCAGAGTGCGAAGCAAGTGTGCTGGCGCCTTGACCGGCTGCTGTACCCTGAGCGAGGCTGTGATCGCCGTGAGAGCCCTGTGGCTGATAGCTCTGAGAAGTAGGGTCGGTGGCAGAGGTGCCAGAAGGATTGTAGCTCTGGGAGTCATAGCCAGTGCCGGTAGCGCCAGTTCGATCATTCTCAGAGCGCTGAGCATAATGCGACGCCAAAGCGCCAGCTCCAACACCAGCGGCAGCACCAGTCGCAAGACCAGCGCCTCGGTGAGAGCTATCCTGCTGATGAGGCTGCTGCGTAGTACCAGTAGGCTGGCTGCTATAATCCCTGGTGGAGTCAAGTCCAGAAGCAGGATACTGCGTCGCACCCCGAGTACCAGCGGGTTGCTGTGCTGTCGCATCGCGCTGAGTCTTGTCATCATGACCCTTTCCAGCAGTGTTAGCGCCCCACGCAGCCCCAGCAGCAGCCAAAGCAGGCTTAGAGTGACCATGTTTCTCCTGGTCAGCTTCCTGCTCAGCCTTGGCCTCCGTCTCAGTCTTATCCTTGCGATGGAACAGAGCGCCAAGCTTGCTCTCCTTGGGTTCCTTGGCGTGCTTGTCCTCCTTGTCCTTGTGATGAGTCTCCTTCTCCTTGTGGTCCTTGCCGAGAAGAGGGAATGATCGGCCCTTGTGTTCGTCGTGAGACTTGTCAGTGGTTTGGTCAACCTTGGTGGAATCATCAGCGTGACGTCGCTTCTCATACTCGTGAGCGCCTAGGGCACCAGCGCCAGCAGCTCCAGCACCAGCTAGGCCCTCCTGGAAGTGAGAGCTAGATGTTTGGCTGGGGTTCTGTTGGTCATATCGCTGAGAATCAGTGGGGTTAGTTGTAGAGGACGTGGTGTTATCGCGATCGTTTCGGTGGAGGAATGTTCCGCTCTCGAGAGTACCAGCAGTTCGAGTTGGTTCGGTCGCGCCAGAGTGAACAGCGCGATGACGTGCGTTCTCGTCCTCAGGGCTACCATGACCAATGACAGTGTTGTGAACGCCTCCACTGGGAAGATCTCCCCAGTAGGGATGGTCTTGAGTGGATGGTGCAGCAGCGCCAGTAGCTTCCTCGGTGGCTGGGATCTTGCTGGTGTCGCCCAGGCTTCCAGCAGCTGTAGTGCCAGAGGTTGTAGTGCCAGCAGCTGTAGTACCTGTAGCTGTAGTACCTGTAGCTGTGGTGCCAGGAATTGTAGTGCCAGCAGTTGTAGCAGTAGTATCGGTTGTTCTGTCTAGGGGATCGTCGCGTCGCTCGGAGATGGGTTCGTTGGCAGGCTTGTAGGAGGTAGGATCGTTGGACTCGGTGAAACCGACACCAGAGTCTTTGTATGCGTGACCTCGAGGGTCCTCGGCCTTGTGAAGCTTGTTATGTTCATGTTCATATCCCTTGGAGTAGCCCTGGTGAGTCTCGCTAGGCTCCATTTCTTCTGTGGGGAATGATCCTGGAGGATGATGGGATGTTTCTGCGGTGGTGGTGTCCTTGGACTCGTCAGAGTGGAGGATTTCCTTGATCTTTGCGCCCAGACTACTCATTGTGAATGTTTTGTATCGTTTGTTTTGAGGTATGGGTATCAAAAGTGAATTATTAGATGGTGTTTAATCGTGGGCGTTTGATGATGAGCTGTACCAAATGAGACCGTTGACACGCCTCATATACCACTTCACTTGTTCCCCAACCAAGGACAGGTCGATTTACCTACGTCGTCGACATCATAATGACCGCCACGGGAACTAACAGATCGTGTGGGGTGCAGCCAAATCGTTGATTGTCCCAGCTTTGGACTAAGGACATCCCTGTCAATCTTACCAAGTTAGGCCAAACGCTTTGCGCCATTCCGTCATTCACATACTCTAGCCCCCTCAATTCGGAACTTCATCTTCGATCATAATTGTACAACGTATGATCTCCGCTGGGATTACGTCTTTGTCGCTATTTCCCTGGTCTGGAACTCTTCAGCCGCATGCGCTACTAATGGGGATTGCATCATTTCAGCTTGACGGCATGGCCACGAGGTGTTTCACTGGTGGTGCCGAGCTGTCAAGTGTGCGAAAACAGGATTATGGTTATTGCGTGCTGTAGCGGTGTGAATTCCATATGTGATGCAATCCGATAGCTTATCATCTATTCAGTAGTTGTTGTGCTTTGACCACATAGGCCGAGATCTTTGATTGAGTTGGAAGGGACATGAAGCAATGAAACAAACTGGATGCAGGAACATTGCGAATACAGTAGGTGTAAATTGATAATGATTTAAGTAATAGCTGCAATTATTATTATATTACTAGTATTTATAAATATATTAACAAATTATAATTTGGATTTAGGTCCTTAAAGCTTGATGCTGAATTATTTCAAGATCTAGCTACCCTGCATCTTCCATTCATTTTGAGCTTGGAGCTAAATTTATCTGATCGGGATGACGGCGTATCCCCACTATCCCCACCGCAGGATGAGTCGCGTCGCGTCATAACAAAACGCGAGAAGACACGATGCGTTGCAGCCACTGTTTCAATGAACCTACTTTCACAATATCATATATCTGATGAAACCATCGCTGTTGAAGACCTTAATATAGCAATCCATTGCCGTCTTGCTTGTAGACTCACAACGCGGCGACCGAGACTCTCTTCCATCCTCCTCGATGCTGCAGGGACGATACCAGCCTCTCGAGTCGGTTTTACTCCCCAGACTGAACGGCCCCAAGGAACTGGACTGACAACGCCGTGGAATCAATAATCTCTGTAGGCCAGGCGCTTGGCGTGGTAAAAGAAAAGTCCGATATAGACGCCTCCTGCCCATCGAGACTAGTGATACTACCTCTAGTAGTCAAGGCTGTATGTGATGCTGCAAGTGCCGAATATGGGGGCTTTGAAGCCATTGTCGCGTCTTCTGAAATGATCGTTAGTGCCATGTTCGAGGCAAAGACTTGCGTGCACATACTCCATCTCATACCGCACTCCTTTAGTCCATATTGTCTCTCGCAATCCTATCTCCCGTCGAGTTGACGCTCAAAGCTTCAAACACTCTCAAATAAGTCCCCGCATCCTCCGAAATACTAGCAGCGTCGGAACCATCTAATGCATCACCCTTCCGCCGACGAAAGATGCTCGAGACCACCAAGCTAGGTCCTGCGCATATCAAACACGAGATCATCTGCCACCAAAGGAATTTCTACACCAAGACCTTGTCACACGAGATAGAGTGCAGTAGACGTGCTGTCTCGTGAGCCTCGGCGATGCATACCTTTTCATACATGCTGATAAGGGCCCAGTTTGGCTGGCTGAGTACAATGTCGGTTTCATCATCAATATCGCGCATGATTGGGTAGCAGAGGGACGGCCTGTGGATGAGAGCTCGCAGGTGGTGATATTTGATAGCCAGCATGCTCCGCTTCAAGACATGAGCAACCATGAGCGGCTATTCAGTGACATACCTGACGGTTGAAGATGAAGGGCTTGTCAAAAGCATGTCCCAAGTCGGATCGCAAAGTCCTAGGCAGCGATAACTTCCATTGTATGAGCTTGAGGTCCAGTTCCTTAGTATTGAACAGATCACTTGTCAAATTCTGGCCAGCTCTTGGGCTATACGGATCTCGCAGTACCTGGCTGACGATCTTGGAGAAGCAGATAACTTCTAGATGGTAGTCGCCAACAGTTGGCCCTTCAAACTGCCGGAAACCCGCCGCAGTCCCAATCAATGTCCGAACCGCCAAGTCGTAAGGGTAGCGGAACATGGCAGCAGTCTTGATGGATCGCTGGGGGTCGGCCTAGCTGCGAAGAGATCAAGCGATCTAGAACGTATATACAGTACCAGATCCGCCGTCGTTACTGCGACAAGTACCGTTGAAGAAGCATACGTCGCTCACCTTGCCGACATACCTCTCGGCCTGGCTGACCTACGGACGGAAAGAAAGAGTACCAGAACCAGTCAAGGTTGTTGCTAGCCTCGTCGTTAGAGCTGTCGCGTCGATGTTAAATAAGGCATTGTCGGCGGCTTTCATATTAGCCAACACTGTAGAAGCGTCTCCTCGATGTTGCGGTGTAGGCAGCTTTGACACTACCATGCCTAATAATGACTCGTACTGTCTTATTGCTTCACGCAAGTCTCCATATCCTTAAACAGCACTGTCCAGCGAGCCATCATCAGTAGAAGCTTCCTGGCGTCTTACCCGTAGCCTTTACAGCGACTGCACTAGGGCCATTCACCACTACACTGACGCATCAATAACAAGCAAAAGACAAGATGAACTGGGCAAGCTTGCCTTGGATTTCACAGACCGGCATTTATGACAGGCCTTGGCGACGCGCTTCCGCTTAAAGCCGACGTGGGGCGAGGCTTCTCCCATGATATACAAGTTTCAATTGACGATGCTGGCGTATTCTGGGCTCGATACAGCGGCTAGAAGCCGGATACTTGTTCTTTTTGTTCCATGTGGGGTTATATGCGGTATAACCGCCCGATCCGAGTTATCCGGCGATCCGTTGTTGGTGTCTTTCTGATTGTATGGCGTGCACGGAGATTCCCGACTGAGGATATTACGAATTTTTAATTTGGATGCGTCTAATTGGCTTTGACTCTCATCCTTTACTGGAATGGGAAGTCAAAGGAGCGGCCTTGCCTGTTAAGCATACATCATGACAAGGGGAATGCGTCTGTCGGATTGAACCTTAACGACGTTGCAAACCTTGTCAAAATAAACTGCGAATTGAGTGTCATGCTCATTCCTAGACATCCGGGTTCCGACTTATGCTTTAGTTCCGGCTGTATCTGAGATGCTACCCGTCTCGTAAGGCTTGAGATCACCATCATTAGATGCAAGGGCTTGTTTTCTACTTGTACATAATGAGCCTCCGCCATGAACCTGTGCAGCTGGATAAGCAACTTTTCTCTCAATTCATTCGCCGTTGAAAGGAAGTTCTACTCTCAAATATCTCCCTTTCATCACCTAAAACATGCGTTTTGAACTAGTTCTTGAAGCAAATGCCAATGCACGCCCCTATCGCCCAGGGGATCGTGTACGTGGAGAGTTGCTTATCTGGGGCCACAGGCTCAAGGAGTCATCCGAGATCACTGCCAAACTTCAAGGTGGGTCAGCTATAGCCTATAGCATGCTGAACTCTATGTCACTGACGCTGAATGTGGGCGCCTTTAGGTAAACTAAGTTTGCACTCCAACAAGCGCCCAAATGGTGGAACCTCTTCCAAGTCATCCCGTGTTGTTCACACAGTAACTAGCCCTTCCAACGCTCTGTGGCTTGTGCTAAATAGAGAGTAGCTGTTCGAACAGTCGAAGCAGATCAGACTTAATACGAAAAGCTCAACGTTTAATCCCCCAAGTTATAGCCATGACGCCGATTACTATGCCCCCTTTGACTTCATCTTTCCAAGCAGCAGCGGCCAATGTCGCTGCCAACTACCGCCATCACTAAAAAGATCATCATCCGAATATACAGTCAAGGTTGAATACGCCATAATTGTAACCGTCAGACAGCGACTACTCTGCCGAGTATCGAGACTCAAAACTCTGCGCCAAGCCATATCTTTCGAGTCAGAACCTTTGATCACGGCCCTACCAACGTCGAATACCGGTTACCTCTCCGCGAGCAAGCTGTTCCCAAAGCTTTACAAGGCTTTGGGTAATCACGGCGTCTCTAGGAACCGATCACGATTTGATGAGTGTCTCCCTCAATATGAGCCTGCGCTGCAACTCGAAGTATTACTTCCATCACCACCCATCCTGACCCCGGGACGGCCGACGGAGATTCAGTTGATCCTGCATACTCCGCCAGAGCTGGCAGCCAGCGAACTTCTCTACATCCGCAATGTAGAAGCGCATTTGGAGAGTTGCATAGAAGCCAAAGTCGGGCCGGTGGCCAAGACTGTGACCGAGACACAGACTGGTTGGAGCCTCCAAGGTCTGTTTTCTGTTGATAGAGAACACTTTGAGCTGGATTTGGGAGCATGGGGACAATACCTTGTCATGGATGCGCTGCCAACGTGCAAGTCGTGCGTGCTAGACACGACGCATTTGCTTCGCATTTCGGTGGGCATATCTAGTGCAGGTAGCCAGAAGACTCAGGTATGTTCGACACTATCCAAACTTTGAACATCCCTGACAAAGCCTAGATTATTGAGACATCGCTTGAAGTCATCATCATCGGCGCACCACCTAGCTATACGACAAACCCATCAGTATGTGTCTAGTGGAGGAGGCTCAGGTGAAGGCCAACTTAGACCAGGAGGGTTTTCTGCTTTTCTTGATGCTGAATTTAGTTGGTATAAGCCGAATAGGAATCAGACATGCGAGCTGTCGGGGAGTAAGCGCTCATAGTTACGAACTTAGATCTGGTGATTGAGCATAAACACATAGCGATGCATATACCTTTTTGCAGTAAGCTGTTTTAAGCTCATATTATAACTCGACATCACAAGTTGCGACCTCTTGTATGCTATGCAGATAATCCCAGTGATAAAGGCTAGTCTTCCAATAGAACCCGAGCAGAGTGTCGTGAGAACAGCAATTTCGCCACCAGCTCGATTCACCACGAACTACTTCTCCACGATTTAATTAAAGTAGCTTCTTGTGATTTATCTTCACAATAGCGGTGAAAAATATACGCTCTGTATTAATTTATCATCTGATAGGTATGCATGCGGTAGCGCAATACATTGGTGCTGAGCTCGGGCTGAGGAGGCCTGCACGAGTCCAATTTTGACACAATCAAGTAATCAACGGTTCATAACTACATACTTGGGATGCTATACGCCAAAATGAACATAGGGAACCCAGTAAAGTGGCTTGGCATCCTCGTCGCAACCAACAATATCCCTAGTCTCTCTTGGCAGAGCAGCTTTCATCTCTCGCCATCCCATCTCGATCCGGCCGTCCCGCAGCGCCCTGACAGCACGATGCAGGCCCCGGCAGACGGCCTCATCAGTCATCCCTTCGTGCTGCATCGTCTCATAAAGCACCCTCGCCACATGGACAGATTGCCTGTCCGATACTCTCCAGAGCGTGCCAATGACATGCCGGAACCCGGCGAGCTGGAAGGCGTGGGCAAGATGGACGCCCTCGTCGGCGAATCTGTCCGACTCGTTGGCCCCCGTCGAACAGGCAGAGAGGTAGGCGAAGAACGGAGGGTTGTCTTGCAGCCTGTGATCACGAAGGGTGCCCGCCGTCAGCGGATTCGTTTCCCAATCCTCAAGGAGCAAGCAGCTTCGCGAAGGATCTGCGGGGTCCGACTGCCCATGGCCCGCAAAGTGAAATATCTTGCACGTTTTGAGATGCTCAAGGACCTCGTCTCTGCGCCGCAGCGGCATGGTAGGTTGTAGCCGGAGTGAGGGGCAGAGTGCTGCCAGCATATCTACCTCGTCGACGGCGAAAGGGAGGAGTCCACCTGCGGACAGATTGGGTGTTTCGCGCATGGCAATCAGGAGGGCCGAGTCCGGCTCTGGAGTGTCGTTGCCTCGAATGGTATGTCGGCGTCCATGTATCAAAGCCTTGATGGATGAAGCATACGTCGACATGACTCTGTCCATGACGGTATCGGTGGACGACAACGACGTTGCAGTGTGGCGTCCAGCTGCGTGAAGAGGAAGCCGGCTGAGATACCTCGTGGGAACCCACCACACACGAGGCCAATTATCATCAGAGGGCGGCTCCTTAAAGCCAAGGGCGTCTAGGCACGGGCGACAGATAACATCCCACAGCCATTCCAACAGTGATTCCATGTTGAACGAGCCTACTGGGCCATGCGAATGCAGACCGTGGGCTTGTCTCTGGGCCTCTTCCGACGTGAGATCAGGAAGTTCCACCACTGAAATCCGATCGACCTCAACAAGAAATGCATCACAACGATACGAACTCAGATTAACAATGATAATGGGGCCTAAGCTCGCAGCAGCCATCAGCTCATCTGCAGTCGGCGGCAGAAAAAAGCTGCCAAATCCCGGCTGAGCACGAATCTCGGCGATGAGCTCGGAGAATCTCTGGTCTGCCTCGCGACGCCGTTTCGCTTGCGATTCCAGGGAGCTCGCACCATTGCTTGGGACTGAAGGAGATGGACTATCCGCCGGCGAATCGAGCTCGTCCCGGAGTGATACGAACTCATCTGCCAAACCAGCATGTCTGTGCTTCAGGTCGGAAATGTCACCTCGCATGTCCATCAAGAGATTGGTGATGATGCCGCGGCCGAGCTCAAGCAGCTTCAAGGCATGGTAGGCATCCCTGCCTGCGTTCAAGGCGACGGCCGCTGCCGTAGAGGCGAGGCCTACAAAGTTTGCGAGCATGTGCTCCTTGTCGTTGTGTGATGATGACCGTGGACTGACGGCTGGAAGTAGTTCTACAGCCTTTTCAAGTAGCTGGCTTGACTCTTCCCAGTTTGACTGCGAGGCGTATGTTTCAGCGGCACTCAGCGCCAGACGAATACGGATAGACGTAGGCGTGCTTGGGCAATCCCAACCCTCCTTGAAGGATGAGAGCGAGCGTGTGAGATCATCCAGCGAACCAGTTCGCTCGTATCGCTTATCGAGATAGATTCCGAGATTATTTAGATAACTGGCTCGATCCATATGGTCCGGAGGAGTTGCCTCTACGGCCATCTCGGCTACTTCGATGGCACGGTTAAGATCCTCCATCGAGCTGGTTCGGTCAAATCGCCTATCGAGCCATACCCCAAGGGCGTCCCAATGACTCGCTTTAAAAGGGTGGCCTGGAGGAAGAGCCTCTCCTGCCATGCTTTCAACCTCAACAGCTCGATTGAGATCATCCATCGAGGCTGTCCGATCGAATCGCCTTCCAAGACAAACTCCAAGCGTACCCAAGCAAACTGACCGCTCGGGGTGATCCGAAGCGGTAACTTTGAGCGCCAGTTCAGCAACTCGTATAGCCCGGTCGAGGTCGTCCATCGAGCCAACCCGATCAAATCGCCTGCTCAGCCACATGGCAAGGTTATTTAAACAGGCGGTTTGAGAAGGGCTGTTGGGCAACAAGAGTTCTCGCCCAGCATCAGAAACCTGGATAGCCCGGTCCAGATCACTCATTGACCCAGTCAGTTCGAATCGTCTGCCGAGAATCTTCCCGAGGTTGACCAGACACATGACTCGGCCGGGGTGCTCAGGCGGTAAAGCCTCGACTGCCATGTCGGTAGCTTCTACAGCACGATCAAGATCAGCTTTTGAACCGGTTCGATCAGATCGTTCACCAAGCCACAACCCGAGAGTGTTCAGGTAGGTAGCTCGATGCGCGGCATCTTGGCCTGGGCTCTCCAGCGATAGCTCAGCAACTGATATCGCACGGTCGAGGTCATCTTTGGAACCCGTCTGCTGGTATCGTCTGCCGAGGCAATTCCCCAGAATGCTCAAGTAGTTGGCCCGACAAGATACGTCGTCCGATACGGCCTCTACAGCCATATCGGCAGCACAGACAGCTCGATCTAGATCATCCATCGAACTGATCCCCTCGAATCGTTTACAAAGCCAAATCGCGAGGTTGGCTAAGAAACGGCCTCTATAAATATGACCAGGTGGTGTAGCTTCCACTGCCATGTCGACAAGTTCAATAGCACGATTGAGATCAACAATCGACCCAATCAACCCAAATCTCATACCGAGCCTTGTTGCAAGATTATCCATGTAGCGCGGTCGATCGGGATGCTGTTGAGGCGTAGAGTTGATGGCCTCGTCGGCAACTTCAATGGCGCGATCAAGGTCTTCCATCGAGCTGCTCAGAGTAAACCTCTCGACGAGGCAGATTCCAAGGTCGTTGAAAAGTGTAGCTCGATCAGAGTGGCCAGGCGGAGTGGCCGCCACTATCCTCTCGGCAGCCTCTATGGCACGGTTGAGAGCATCCATTGGCTGTGCCTAAATCTGTAAGATGAATTCGAAACTAGCGTACCCTTCTATGTACACGCAGCAGTACACAGGTCGTTTACTCCATGAGAGGCAGAATGTGGGGTAGCTAAGTCTATAAATGTTCAGGCTGAGGCTGACGGGCTAAGTAGTGCTTCTTGTTCAAGATGCCTGAGGCATCTACCTCATGTGTCAGACAGACCCCTTGACCTTTAAAGGCAGGGGCTTTGTACTTTGTAACATTGTAGAGCAGTTTGGGGTCCTAAGATACTAAGTTACTAACTTCTTTATAGTGGTATAAGCTCTCAGCCACATGTCTTGCCTGCAAATAACATATTTTAGAACTCAAATATTATAATACCTAATTACTTACTACGGCATTAAGCTGATATAATAAAAAACCTAAAAGATGACTTATTTAACTACCCTCACTTTTTAAATAAGCAGCAACGCCGTTCTCAAAATATTGAGTTCGATGATTGCCACTGTAATCTAGGCAAGGCTAAGTGGTGATGGGAAACCCGGCCTGGAAATAGGACAGGACATTGAGACCCTAAAGCTGCAGGCTAATCACCCTCTACAATATTAAATAATTACCTCGCTTGCCGACTGAACTGCCGATTGATTAATCGATCGTTCTCCTAGGTTGTGCTAGTTTCCTACGTGGTTATAACAACAACAAGGGACACTTAATATATATAAATCAATAGTGGTTGTCCAATCTAGTATAAATGGTAGGAGAATTATCTGAACCAAGATTACACAATCCCATTGCATTTCAATTTAAACCAGTCCTTCACATTCCTTCATCAGCAATGAGTACTTATCTTTAGCTGGACGAACTGCCACTGCTATAGTCAGAGTCTCCCGTCGAACAACTCCACTCTGATTCTGAGTCATCTGTAACGACCACATGCGGATCAAGAGCATTAGTCCATAAGCCGAGAAGTCTGCCTAGGCCTGTACCGAATGTTTCCGGGTCAGGAGACCATGAGTCGGAAAGCCGAAGCAGCTCCTCCATCTCGCCGTGAATTTGTTTCATAGTCGGAGAAGCACATGACGAACTGTCAGAAGTAGTAGAGCTTGTAGGAGGATGGTTACCACGAGGACCAATATTCATAGGACGAGTCATGTTAGGTCGCATACCCCCTGGACGATTGAAAGTGTTTGGGCCAAATCCTGGCCAGCTTGTTGGCATGGATATACCACCATGTTGAATCTTCAAAGTCATGCCAGGACGGCGTAGTGATTCCCACGATTCATTTAAAATGACGGTTCCGTCATCGGTGCAGAAAACATAGTTTCCTTCTTTCATCCTCGATACCGCAGAGAGGCCCCAGCTGAGGCTAGAGAGTCTTTTTTGCAACAACTGCAGTTGAAATAAGTCAGCAGGTGCTAAAACCTGAACCATATCCTCAACTCACATTAAGATTCTTGCATGAAGCATACGGGACAGTGAGCTTTCTACCCGAGTATGGTTCAAAAACATATATAGGCTCTACCTCATCACCCAATCGGAAGAAGAGAGAGATGGACGCATCATTCTGAACAGCAGCCTCGGGCCTGTGTTTGAATGTAGGATTGGCGATTGACATGGCAATCCAGTTTACTTCCCTAGAGCTCGATAGTTTGGCAGCATCAACAACCTCGTCGATTCGTTGGCGGACACGTTGATCGAGTGAGTCATACTGCTCGAGGAGGTCTGGGCGCTTTCTCCACCTGGGCTTGGAGGTCGCCTGTGAGAGCGCGGACCTGACATGTTTGTCGTCTAGTTCAAGCCGCTTGAGCGCCTTAATCGGGACGTGCGCGCCAAGATCGATTTGCCAAACTTCAAGGTCTTGATCTTTCCATTCATCGTGCGATCCTGGCTTGAGAATTCGTTTGATCCAGTTTCTGGTAGCAGTAATCAGACTTGAGCCGTGTTCTTTGATGGGCTCTTGATCGATTTGCTTTGGGTTGCTGGTGGTCTCGGCAGTGGTATCAGCTGATACCTCAGTGTCCTTGGACAGTTCTAACGCCGGAGTTTGAGGGATTGGCATGGCTTCAACAGGTTTGATCTCTTCAATCTTTGTCTCAACCGCAATGGTAGGTGTACTGCAAGATAACTTAGCGTTAGTCCACCTCAATTAAATATCGTTGTTGACTGAATTAACGGAGACAGCTTTGAAACGTCTTTACCTTGAAACAGTGCAAGTGCTGTTGATGTCTGCCAATGAAACGTTGCTAGAAAGTAGTGGTGGAGTAACGATAGTCCATTTGACCACCTTCTTGGACCAAAATTTGTAGTGACTTGCTCGTTTACTCGCCACTTGTTCTGCAAGCAGTCGGATCGTATGCTCAGTCTCAAAGCTACCTGGCACTTGCGGCTGTGCCCTAGTAGAATCATCTAGTCAGCAAAGATAGCATAGAAGGATGATCAGCACTTACCGCATCTGGTGCTGTGCGATGCTGCCCAAAAGATAGCGCAGCATGAGTTCAAGCTTCACTTGCGTCAACCGGTGCCGAAAATACTTGAATTGAACCTCGAGCCGCTCCCAAGACTCATAGCTCCAGACATTAGTGTGAGCGATGGAATGCAGATACTTTCCTGTTTCCTCCCGCGGGATCTCGTTGATCTCCTTGTCGCCCACAACATCCTCTGTCTGCCGTACCAGCATGATCAAAATACCGGTGTAGATCTTTTCGCACGTGGCTGTTAGGCTCGCGATGTCTTCCAGGCATAGCTTTGTGAGGGCATCTGCATTCTCTCGAATCAGATCATCGACTTTTGTTAATGTCAAGGCAGTTGAGTTGATCAAATCAATCAGCTTGGGAAGCCTTTGTCGGGCTCTTCTGTTGGCTTCCGAGTGTACTTGTAGGGAGCTTGCAAGACTGAGGCCTAACTTGGCGATAGGCTTAATATCGTTGTGGGCCATGATCAATGTGGCGATAAGAGACGAAGGAAAATCTAGAAAAGAGTTCAACGTCCTCTCGTTCTATTAAAATCAGGCAGCGTGTTGAAAGCACGCGAATGCATCCTTATCATTACCCCTCAATACGTGAATCAGTGTAGCCAATCATCAAAAGTTGTTGGTTGCACTTCTGCGTTATGACTCTAGGACTACTGAACAACGTGTCATACATAAGCCACTATTGTAACGATTGGTATTTGGGTCACTCACTTGCTGCAGTAAGACGCATCTGGAATAAACCTTGACCGCTCCTTGCGGGGTTAAAACGTATCTTCACCGTGATTTAGATGGTAGTGAAAGAGTCTTCTAGAAATGGGTGACCTACGATCTGAGCTGCGCTTTCTGTTGTGGGAAGGGTAAATGACTCGTTAGTAGAATATAATAGGCGATACAGGTATATTCTAATCAGTCTTTATTCACTCCCACTGGGGTCCTTTACGTCGTTATCGCAAACTTAAGCAATATGCCATCTCGTTCTGTCTGAGACATCAGACGGTTTCGATTGGTACATTGGAAGCAAGGACAAATCATATTACTTGGCCCCCAATCTGAACATCGTGGAGAGTACTTCTTTTATGCTGTGGCTGCCCGGTACACCCCGTTGGACTCTCCGTGTAAGTGTCTCACGAGAAGCCCGCCTCGGGAACAGTCGCATCCGGCGCCACATGATAACGCAACATGAAGCTATACTTGTCGCAGACATGATCGAGTGTGCCTACGCTACCGTAAGTATGAGGCTCGGCTTTGTTACCACCGCTGCCGCTTACCGCTTTCTCCTCAAGGAGATATGCGAGCCGTCGTCGGCAGTTATACTCAAATTACGCCCACTTGTCCACAGTCGTGAAAAGGGCGTAGCACTCGAGAGGTCTACCTGACCAGGATCAAATCTCCACTTCTCAGCCCGAAAGCCGACTTACCCTACAGCGCAGATTACGGAGCATTTATCCAATAGTGCATGACCATTTCAATCCTTTGTCTCGGGTGAATTAGCTTCGGTTGGTATCAATACTGATACTGGCAGCGGCATCGAGGTTGTTGCCTAGCTGACTTATGATATTGTGACCGTTCTTTCGCGGGGAGGCATCAGATCAGTCACCGACACAAACGAGCTGTACGGCGTTCGAGCCCCGCGAAAGCAAGGGCTCAGGTACGAATACCTGCATCGATGGGCAATTGAAGCGACTGACAAGGCTCATTGACGCATAAAATAAAATAATCAGAATTAAGATGCGGGGCATTTGGTAGTCAAATTAACTGGTATAATGTCCAAGTTATGAGCTAGATGTGTTATTTCCAGTTGAGACTTGTGGCTGAGAGCTTCTGTCACCACAGAGAGCTTAGCTACCAAGAAGTGGATGTCTGGATATATTCTTTGTGAGATATCCATTTTCCTACTAGATTTCCACGTGCTCATCTACATTACAATTTGACATCACGCCGTTTAGATCCGCCAGCTCAAACACCACTGATTCGCTCGCCTATTCTGAGAAACTCCAGCCACAACGGTCAACGGTATCACCATTCTAAACCCGTTTGACACTTAACTAGGCCTGATGGGGAACTCGAAACAAGCGGTAGGGTATACAGAAAATTGATTGAACAGATGTCATTCTTTGTCTGTGATATAGCTCGTATTATTGCGATATCTATGTCAGCTTACGGGATTTAATCCAATGATTTTGCGGCTGTGCTACTGATCGTCACCCTGTGGAACAACGTGAGCTGGCTACGCGCGGCCATCGTTCTTTTTATAGAAACATCCTAATACGAGATAATATCTCCGCTATCACGCAACAAAGAAAAACATTTTACCTTCCTGCAAATCTTCTTCTGCCATCTCAACAGGCTCTTGAACTTAAAACTTTAATCGTTCCCTCTTTCGTTCTGTTATTTATTCTTGTAATTTCAGCATGCGCTTCCTTTCTCTAGCCCCATTCTTTGCCTTGCCCGCTTTGCTGGTCGCGGGCCATGACGTACCGCCCGATCCGTCATATTACGATGCACCGACCGCTATAAAACACGGCTACGAAGCTCCTCTCGAAGCGCAGAAGGTGCAGCAAGGTCCGTGGGAGAAGGGGCCGTTAGTGCAGCGATGGCGACAGTGGGTTCGGCGACAAAATACGGATTCGTCGGAAACGACGGAAACGAAATCGGAGACTCGAAAGACCGAAGAGACGACGCAGAACGAGCCGACTACGACGGAAGAGAAGACTACTACAACGGAGGATAAGCCCACGACGACTGACAAGCCCACGTCAACTACCGAAGAGTCTACAACAGAAGCGTCATCTACCCAAGAATCCTCCTCAACCGTCGAGTCAACCTCCACCGAATCCTCAACTTCCTCAACCTCCACATCAAGCAGCAGCATCACAGCCACCGAACCGGGCGCATCCTGCTACAGCACAACAGTCTCAACCAGCGTCGTCTGCTCCATAACAACCGGCGGCCGCACCGAGAGCGCATCATGCATCACCAACCGCATGACCTCCAGCACCTGCGCCCCCGGCCTCTTGTGCGAGATCCACCCCGACTCTGGCGCCACAGTCTGCATGAAAAAGCACGACGATATCGGAACCGAAGGTATTGTCGTAGCAACAATCTTCGGAGCGTGTATTGCCGGGTGTATGGCGGTGTTGGTGGGTATGTGTGTGAGGGATAAGAAGCGGGAGAAGAAGTGGCAGAGTATTCAGCGGGTCAGGACGCTGAAGCAGGCGAAGAGGGAGGAGAGGACGAATTTGATGGCTGCTGCAACGCCTGCGACGCCTTAGAGTGCTATTTTAGGTTGAGGCGAGCATGGCTTGCTATTTTCAACCTCATATCCGGAGTTCATGGGGTTACTTGCTAACGTAATGGGAATAATGTTTTCTGGGGTTTGCTTTAGTCATATGTTATACATCGAATAACTTGTCGTTAAGAAATCCTTCCATATATGTGAGCTCATTTCAAACAATGATGAAATCCGCGCTCGAGTATCTGTACTCTTGATAATGCACCTATCTCAGGCCTGCTCCTCTGGCTTCTGCCCCGTAACAACAAACCTACACAATCAGTCAGCTTCATCACCACACAGCATTAACAGCACTTACACTTCCCAATAAGCATGAACCTTCAAATTCCTCATCTCAGCCCTAACCTCCGCAATAAACACCACAATCTCCTCCTGACTCATCCCAAGACCCTGCCTCAGCAAAAAGCTACTAATAGTCTCAAGATTCCTCTCGATATTAGCAAGCGTCCAGAGCCCAATCTCCTTGAACTTTGGATCCTTGGGCCACGTGTTAGTCGGCCATTTAAACGCTTTGCGCGTGACGTTGATAAAGCCAGCTTCTTTAAGACGCTTCTCGTGGTTCACGCCTTCGTCGAAGGGACGGCCGAGAGCTAAGGCGCCTTTGGCGGTTAGTTCGTCCCAGCGGTGGAGGGGGGAGTCGGGCTTGAGGGTTCCGTCTTCGGATTTGGCGGGGAATACTGGGTCGATGACTTCGACCCAGCCTCCGGGTTCTAAGTTGCTGGATGCTGTTAGTAAGAGGAGCAAAGACGGGCGCGGAGGGGTATACTCGTGGCATTGTCGGATCAGCTTGTCCCAGTCTGCTATGCTGCCGACCATGAGACGAACGAAGATATAGTCGAAGAGCTTAGTCCAAGTCCATTCCTTCTCGACGTCGTCGATCTCGAAAGTGCAGTTCGGAGGAACGCTGGGTTACCATCAGACCGATACTCAGATTTATAAAGTGGGATACTTACAAATCTGGCTGAATAGGAGCAATATCGATGCCAAAGACCTATTGCGTTCAGCCATTTGAGTCCAATCAATTACGCGTCTATCTTACCTCAGCGTGAGGATGTTCGTCGGCTTCAACATTGCGATTAGCTTCTTGTTCAGCATGAAGGCTAGCTAGACCTACCAAACTCGACCGCCCAGATACCCGTACCCGTGCCGACATCGAGGATACGCTTCGCCGTCTCGGCGTTGGGAGAGAAATACCTCTTTCCGCCGAATGTCAAGAGAAGTTGGTGGTTCTGAAGATCTGGTGTTGTCAGCTTCAAATCTTTAGCTGGACGCTAGACCTGTTGACCTAGGCGCTCTGATTCATTCTGGGGGTATGTTAGTAAAGACATCATAGCAAAAAGAATGGGAGGTTAAACCTGATCACTTGGGAGCCAGTATTCTGTGGTTGCCAATTAGTATGAGATGCGTCAAGTAGCCAGTCCTTGCTCACTCTCATCTTTATGATATCCGCGACCATTGATCATATGGTATTCGTAAATACTGGAGCGCAAAGACGCAGTCGATAACTCATCATCGGTCTTGACACAGTCATTGAGTCAGTTGCCGTTGCTGACTGGGGACTAGGAACTTACAACTCCAATTGCTGAGTCGTCATCAGCCGGTTCCTAATGGTTAAGGTCAATGCTAGCTCCACGGATCGTTCCGTTCCGTTGTCCCACTTACGAGAAGAGCCTCTTCCGGGCTATCAGCATCTCGAGGAGGTGATTGCTCAGCAGCTGGCGATGAACTTTTGGACTTGTCATTCGCCATCTTATGCGCCTTGATATCCGTTGGTGATAAATCGTGCAGATAGAGAGGTCAAATGGCATGTTGAGAGTACGAGCGGGGTCGTTGGTATTTGAGACATGTTGACTGTTGGTTCAATCCTGGCACTTTACCCGCCCGTGGTCTGATTTGTGGATGAAACCTGAAGGAACGAGGTATTTCTATCTATGCCAAGTGCTGCGCCAGAAGCCAGCATATGTCACTATATCATGTTCACGTCACCCACTATTACAGAGCAATCTCTTACTTAAGCCTCGTCTCTAAACCATTGCGATTACGATCACAGCCAGTCCTAAAGAGAACTCATACGGCCAGTAACCCTTTGACTCTTGGAATAAAACGCGTAGCTTCTTTGCATCCCACATGTCGAGTGCACCGTGAAGGTCTACTGCTCGTTCTGCCGATGAATGTGAGTGGCTGGAACAGACCGAGTGGTGGATCTCTGATCCTTTCTGCAGGGTTACATCCCCCTGTTATAGGCTTTGGATTCCATGGGGATGGGCATTCTGCATCCGCGAGACAGGGGAGGACCAACAGCTTCAAGCCTGAGAACAAAAACAGGCAGGGTTAAAACTTGATATAGTGACTCAATGGCTATGAGGTACCCAATCGCCGCAGAGAGAACTGGCCTTTAGCTTGTATGCTTTCTCGATGAATGAATCATGGTAGGTTCATAATTGTTCCCAGCGTCTTGATAGGACGTAGCTTATTGATACATATTTGACTAATACTATGTATGTCGGCAATAGATGATTGACTGCCGTAGAGTATCCTTACCGCTACTCGCTACCATCAAATTGAAATCTGTAGCCTGGCCTCGGACTGGATGCATCAAGAAAATTAAGTCTAAAACGCAATGGCGCGCTTGAATGGCTGACCATTATAATCCTTCTGATCGTCAAAGTCCTCAGCATTGACAGCAATGATCTTAACCCCATTCTCATCAAGATAAGGATACTCATTATCCTTCCAAAAATTGGCAATCGCATTACCCTTGATCATGATTACATACGCCGTTCCACTAGACTCCCTAGCAAGAGCCTCTCCCATACGAGGAAACAGCTTATCCTGCTCAGCCCCCTCACCGCATTCTTCGATCCAGTCGAGATACTTGTTGTTGTCAAAGACCTTGCCCCAGTAGTTGCCGTCTGTGACCTTTTGCTCAGCGAAGGCTTTGGCTTGCTCTTGCTTGGCGCCGGCGGTGTAGAAGATTGTGTTATCGCCGACGCTCGCGTTGTCGCGGATCCATTGGCGGATGGTGTCGACGGAGGGGCAATCGCGGCGGTGGAGGGTGTTTGCTGGGGCGGAGAGGACGGTGGTTGGTGTGAGGAGAGCGAGGGTGAGGGAGAGGATGTTTGAGAGTCTCATCTTGAATGGCTTGGGTGCTGGGGCTGGATGAAATCGAGTGTTGTGATATTGAAGGGAGTGAATCGAGAGGCTATGATATTGTTTGCGTGCTGCCTTGATGTGATAGAGGTTAGAATGAAGCAAACTGGAACTGTCTTTATACTAATGTCCAGAAACGCGTCTGGAAACCTGGAAGAAAACATGGAGCCTTGCTTGGTTGTCTCCAAGCGTTTGAGCATTGTACCAAGGCATCACACAGAGCTCTCTCACATCCCTGCAAGTG
Source organism: Fusarium newnesense (assembly GCA_013184375.1). Taxonomy (NCBI): domain Eukaryota; kingdom Fungi; phylum Ascomycota; class Sordariomycetes; order Hypocreales; family Nectriaceae; genus Fusarium; species Fusarium newnesense. The sequence goes on along the minus strand of JABCJW010001279.1, from coordinate 2,987 downwards.
TCCAGTCTGTCAGCGTGTTCCATATCAGGCTGACCGCATCGTACTCAAAAGTTCCTCTCCCAAGATCGATATCGTTGACGACGAACTCGTTAACCGTTTGAGACAGATACCATCACTATCACTATCACACTCACCATGATTATGGATCAACATAGGAATCGTCAGCAAAAGTGGAAACACAAGAAGTCAGCCCCGGGATGCCAAGACGGTGTAATAGTTCCCGATGCAAAGAGCAAGCCAGACGGGAGACTAATGAAGCACCCGAAGGATCGATGTAAGCTCAGCTATGCAGATCTCTCAAATGCCGCTCGCTCGATGGCGGGGTCACAGCCTCGATGCCTCGCAGCGAATGACGTTTTTACTAGGCAATCAATTACTGCCGATCAGAAATCTCACGTAAGAAATGTACAGCCTCATCTGATGCAGGACGGGATGTTGCCAGATGTTATGACGAACGAAAAATAACGTCGATCATAAAAAGTTCCGAAGGATGAGGAGGGCAGAGAGCATACTCAGCCCTTCCAACTCAATACACCTCACCACCAAGAATTCATCAGTTTACATCACGAATATGACAGACACGCTCAAAGATCAGCTTATCGCTCTGGCTTCGACCGGAGATGCCAACCAAATGAGAACCCTCCTCGCAACCACCAAACAAGCCCCATCACAAGAGACCATTCAAGAGGTGCTCACAGCAGCCGCAAAGAACTCCCAATACGATGCTGTCCGTTTCCTATTGACAAAGTACCCCTCAATCCCTCTCAACGAGGAAATTGTCCGAGCAGCTGTCAACACAGGCTCCATCCCGCTTATGCAGGCCCTGCTGAACAAGGATCCATCTGTGATCAAGATGCAGTTCGACATGCGAGGAACTCCTCTTATCGTTGCATGCATGGGCAAACAGAACCTTGTTTTTTTACGTTTTCTTCTCGAGGCTGGGGCAGATCCTAACCAGGAGCCTGATGCAGCTGCGTATCCGCTTGCGTTGGTCGCAGGACTGTATAAGGACACTGCAGCGATTGATCTGTTGTTGAAGTATGGTGCCAAGATTGAGAATTCAGGTGCCCTTGCTGCTGCGGCGAGGCGGGGTAATGAGGTTATGATGCGGTATCTACTGGAGAAGGGGGCTCAGCCTGAAAGCGATGGTACTTCAACGGGAACTGGTGCATCTCCGCTTCATGTGGCAGTCAAGGCCGGACATGTCGGTGTAGTTAGAATTCTGATACAACGTGGAGCTGATCCTAATGCTGCTGATGGCAGTGGTACTTCAGCTGTCCAGCTTGCTAAGCAGTTGCAGGAGGAGGGCAAAGCTACGTCAGAGATGGTGGAGGCGCTGGAGGGCAAGTAGAACGCCCTATGATAGAGTAGTCAAGAATGCGTTTACACAATCATTGAGGAACATATCCTTCAACGGTTAATCAGCTTCCTAATTGCCTCATGCAACCCATAAGCTGGAGAAATGAAAAACGTCATAATGATGCCTGCACAGCCTGATCAGCTTCAGCTGTAAGCGCCAAGCAAAAGCCTGGTCCATTCCCGCGCATACTCTGGCTTGCAGAACTCACACGAGTCATTTCTCAATAAGCTCATGACTCAGTAACCCCAAGGAATCGAGATGGAAGTCTGCAGAAAAACGTATCACAATCTCACTCCCGACAAAAGTCCTTCTCGTGCTGCTCCATACTTAAGTTGGATGGGGCTATACGCTCACCAGTGGAGAAAAGCACCAACGTCGATTGGCCTTTCGGCACGTAAGGCATACAGAGTGTCCGATCTGTATGCGATTGTCATCTTACCAGTCGAAGGATCACGCCGGAGCATTTCGTACGCTTACTCTAGCGGGCCGATCCACGTCCAATGTGACTAAACTTTAACCCCACGCGGCTCAGGGCCGATGAACTTTTAAACTGCGCTAGACCCCACATAGTGATCAGACGTCTAAACGTCACAGCTAATCCTTCTAGTAAGCAGCTGTAAGACATGTGAGTGGGTAGTTGGGGGCCAGCAACCCGCTTGAGGCACGGGTGTCGTGTTCTTGAGGATCAAGGCTGACAGTGACTTCATTTCTGTAGTTTATGGATTCAATGGGAGTCATCATGGCGTCTCTTACGGCGGCTTGCGATGTTTCTGTGATCAGGCGTTTGCGTGTTGATCAATTGCATCATCTGACAAGTGTACGAAGGGAAATAATCAAGTCGATGGAAGTAGTTGGGTATTATATAGAGGTCATGTCGTCTTCAACTATTTAAGATATACAGATATCATACATAAAACATTCCACCCTCATACCTTCAGAGAAACATATTTCACACCTGATACACCATACAGAATACTACGGGTTACACCTAAGAATACAGCATTAAAGCAAACAGCATATCCCTAAGCTCACCAACCCTAGCACTGTCAACCTCACCAACAATCCAACATGAAGTTCACAACCATTCTCTCCCTCACCTCCCTCCTCAGCCTCGGCAACTCAGCCGCCATCCACATGAGCCGCAACCCCTCCTCCTCTCTCTCAACCCGCCAAGACCCAGCATGGTCTTTCAGCGTCTACCAAAGCAGCGAGAGATGCACCGGTGCCCGTGACACCTACAGCGGTGACGGAACTCAAGAGTGTACCCAGGGAATCCGTAACGGTTCTTTCGGCTCTTACACGACTGGAGAGATCAGTGATAAGTGCTCGGTGTACATCTACAATAATGATAACTGTGATGATGGGGGGATTATTGATATCTTGACGAGTGCGGATCCGGAAGGTTGTTTGCAGCCTCAGCTTGAAGTCACTGGCGTGGCGAGCTTTAGAGCGCAGTGCGGTTAAAGACCTGATAAAAGGTATTAATTGAGTCTTTATTTTAGGCTTTATTGAAGAAAGTAGGTGAATTATGTTATATATTTATTAAGAGAGAAGTAATGCCGAAGCCATGTATAAAGCTAATATAATGTGTTTTTTTTAAATATAACTATAAGATAAGGCATTATAT
>JABCJW010001277.1:0-30372 GCA_013184375.1 Fusarium newnesense | reverse complement strand
CAATGGCGACCTTGTTGGTGCGGAGAGCAGTCCAGACCTTCTCGTCGGCCTCGCTCAGGGTATAACCTCCAAGGTAGGTTCGGAGAGTAAGGTGCTTGTCGAGATCAGCGGCCAAGGGACCGAGAGTCTTGAAGTCGGCTGTGGCGAGCACTGGAGCCGCGCTCTCAGCGTCGAAGCTCATGATGGCGGGGTTGGAGGAGGGGAAGGGTTGTCGGTGAAGGGTCGGTGTAACAATCGTGTGCTGTGGCTTCGTCTAGTTCGTATGTGTCTATAGGTCTCGTTTTCGATCTCGTCTTCGTCTATGCAAGAATGGAGTAGGAAACGTCTGGTAAAAGTAGGTCTCGTTGCCCCAATTTGAGCCCGAGATTTTGGAGGGGTCAAAGATTTTGGCGGGGTGATTCTGATGACTCAGGATCTTGTAGAAGCACGTGACCGTATCGTGTGACAGGATGGTCAACATTCCACGAATGCTACCATTGACTCTAGACCGATTATTGTAAGGGGATGAATACTTTATGCATTCAATCGCTTATATGTGATCTAAAGTATTTCTTCATTTCGTTCAATCGCACCGATGTCAGGGGCAATTCGCTCACTCCGTTCCCATCGTCTTACCGTCACCCCACCAATAGCGAAGCCGGAGGAGCTTTGAGCATTGCGAGAGCAACATTCTCATCCTTGAGGATTATCTCGAGAATTTTCGCAGATGAGCCACACCGAAAACGGAGAGAATCCGTACATCGGTCAATAGTCACCTTATTTTGATGACGATTGCATGAATAAGATCTTGGATATCCCGGCGTGGCAACCCCAGGCCAGGCCGGAAGCTTACCCGCCGGCTCAGAGCCGGCTTCTAGACCTCGACACTCCGGGAATAACTACCGGGTGTTGCACAAACATTGCTGTCTTAAAATGGCACAATACGTCACCCTGAATCTGTACTTGTATTTTGTCTATTGACTTCTCTACTCATTATCTTATCACTTTCCTGAACGGCTCGAAGCAAATACTTATGCGGTATCGTCCAAATGAAACCATGGGTGAGCCAACATGTCTCTTGCAGATACTCGCTGTGCAGGCTCATAGACAAAAATCTTGGATATCAGATCATAGAGCAAGTCAGCTTCGTGTGTCGATATTTTCTGCAGTGACTCAATGATCTTATCAACTTTGTCAGAGTATGCTCCGAGGTAGATATCATCAATCCTAATGGCGGCAGGTTTCCAAAATTTGTTGCTGTAACATTCCAGATATGGTTTGTTCTCATCCCTCACACTCTCTGGCGCAGTTGATGCTGACTGAAGCTCCTCGAGGTTATCTGGTTGGTCCCAGATATCTCTGATCCATTGCTTCAACGACCTTGTGTTTTCAAGTACTTCACCCAGGGACTCGCCGTTGGTCGTGTCCGTCGTTGGAAGGCCATCATCGTCGAACAGTGGCTCTCCCCATGACGTCGGCATACGGCCCATGTACTCGCTGATCCATCCAAGCATGTTTGCTGGGCTATCGACGTTGGGAATTGAGAAAGGAGAAGAGCCCGACCTGATCTGTAGGATAGTACAGCCCAGAGCCCAAACATCACTCGCGGGGCTGGCTGGTCTTCCAACTGCCACTTCAGGCGCCAGAAAGCCCGGAGGTGTCCCGAGTGTTTTCTTCGGGGGCGCAGAGGTCAAAAATGCCTGGTCACAATCGATCAAACAGATATCATCAAGTATGAGGTCTTCTGCTGCCGTGAAGTCGAGGTTGCCAACGATATACCGAGGCGCCTCTGCACCAGTAGGCTCACCCGATATCGTTCTCAAGCTATCGCGTTGAGGTTCACCAAAAAGCCGGTATATACCTTGATCATCAAGATGATCAAGTGCACGGATGCGAAAGACGATATTACTCGGGGTGAGGTCTAGAGAATCAGTAAAGTGAAGGCGGGAAGGAGAAAGGCTGCTTACCTCCGTGGCAAAGACCTTGAGAATGAAGATCTGCGATAGCTTTTGTAGCTTGAGTAGCCACGCGACGCGCCAGCCAAGGATGGATCCTACTCTGTAGGTATTGGGAGAGGCTATTGCAAGAAGGACCACAAGGTGGCAGGACTAGACATAAATGGCGGCCATTGGGTCCTTCGATATGAAAGAAGCGCTTATAAGTGACGAATCTTTCGTCATTCATTTTCGAAATCATATTGTGCCATATGACTGCTTTTTCTTCCATCATAGAGGAGTCTGAAGCAGCTACAATCTTGAGGGCCACCCAGATCGACTCCCAAGAGTCATAAGCCAGCCATACGACGGAAAAACCGCCATGACCAAGCTTATGGACGATTCGGTACCGTCTCCCATCAAAATGATCACCGATGTGAACTGGATGGAAGCCTCCTTTGCGATAAAACTCAGGCTCCTCCGTGTCGAAAATCTGGATGGTTTCAAACCGACACGACTCGTCAGAGGTGATTGATGAATTGTTGGTACCTTCACAGGAGCTCGGAGACATAATCAGGCGTCCTTCCGTAACGGTGAGGTTTTGTGAGTATTAGAAGAAGGTGATGTGCTGATGAAGGGATAGGATGAATTCTCAAGCTTGTTGGCTGCATATTTCAACCAGGCAACGACCTATCACGTGCGAGATATCAAGCTTAGGGTCGGACAAAGAGCCTGATTCTAAGGCACAGACTCAAAGTAGTTGTTTGTGCCTATTAATGCCTACTTGCCAGATTCTCGATGAAATTAACATAGCGATTAATTGTTTTCTCTCTTGTGAAATGGCGTATTCAAGCACTTGGTGATAGAAGTACCATCCCAAGTATAGAAGACATCCTGATCCACAGAGCTGTCTCTATTAGCTCATACTGTGGTAAATTACAGGGAAAGCTCCTTGTTTGGTTAGAGTCAACGTCTTCTGAGATTATGAAGCTATTCCGAGGTAGGTAGTGTAGAGCGTAAAACTCCGATCCCAGATTTTATAGCCTATCTACTGATTCACCTTCCAGACCTATATCTGGCCGTTTTTAGTATACGTCTGCAAGGCCAATGTTTGCGCAATTCGAACTTTACTCTGGAACTTGGGTTCACGCAGAGAAGCGCGTAAAGCACCGCCGGTCTCAAGGCGGTTGCATTTCATGTAAGCCTGCAGTCTCAACATAGGGTCAAAATCGCTGACGCTGCTCTTAGGCCAAGAAATGTGATGAATGTCGCCCAACTTGCAGTAGCTGCTCGAGCCGTAGACTGGCTTGTGGTTGGCGCAGCAATGATGAGCGCCACAGCCAGAAGCTCCTTGCCCGGCCTGGTGCGAGGAGTCTGATTCCTCGGTTAAATGGGAACTCTAATGATGAGACCAGCGGATCTAGCAGACCAACAGCTCTTGGCAACGAATTAATCTTACGAAATGGAAGCCGCTCGTCTTCTACAATACAAGATCAAGCTCTCATCAGCAAACTGGAGCTTTCAATGAATGCTTTCACGGCTTGCCCTCATGCTCAATGGCAGGACTGTTCAAGGTCCTCGACCAGGCCACGTCAACAATAGGCCAAGGCCGAGTGTTCTCGATGCTTCCTGAAGAATTTAAATTTGAGGCTCTAGCCAACTCCCTTAGTATACTTCATACCTGGCTAGCCTATTCAGCTACTATAATTTCGGAGTTTCAACCAAGATGGCGCAGACACGCCCGCTAACAACATGATGATGCCCTGAAGCAACACGCGTGAGTACAAAGAGCGAAAGCAGCCTTATTTAAGATCTGCCATCGCGAATGTACTGCTGCTTCACTTACTTGAGGTGAGTTCTCATCTTTGATGAATTTGGCCTCTTTCAAGTCTGGCCAAAGAGGAGATTCTTCCCCCGTCCATCTTCCTCAGCAGGGATACTCAGTAGCTGCACTCTCACAATAACGCCATACTTCCTCAAAGTATTTATCAACGCTGTATAAGTAATGATGATAGTCCGAGCCTCGAAATCTTGGAAGGCTATGTCTGATTCGTCGGGGAAATGGATGAATCGCGAGTGGTATCAGGTGGCGAGATATTTACAATCTCATTCAAAGTCTAAGACATAGTACCATGCCAGCAAAATAATACATGAGTGAAATGGATATGAAAGGCATTAGTTACATAATCTCTTGGGTTTATAGACTATTCAAGTCTTCTTCTAGCAAAGCAACAACGCCGCAATAAAACTCATAACGGAATTGTTCGTCTTCCAAACTGAATTCCTCCTTCTGGGACTCACCCTCTATGCAACGACGCACTGCACTACCATAGTTTGAGCTCGTCCGACAAATCTCACCCAAAAGCCGTTGCACAGTCATATAGTTGGATAAGGATCGAAGATCGGTGGCTAGAATTTCATTTGGCGCCCGGAGGAAATCAATGGTATGCCCTTGGAGAAGCTCAGTAAGTAATACCCCAAGAGCTAGCAGCTTAGGGGTAGGAAACATTGGAGCCACATTTGGAGCACCTTCCAAGTCGTCCTTGTCCACCTTCAGGAAGGGTTTCTCGTAGTCTGCGAAGTAACCGCTTTGCATGAAGAAGATATTCCGGCTGTCCGGTAGGTCGGGCATCCACGGGGTATTGTGAAACTGCAACACACTTGATGCAACAAAGACTGCAAGTTGAAGCCGCTGCCTATACTTGAAGAGACTCAGTCCACTGTTGCATTCCAGAACCTCGCGTAAGGAGACTATCTTCAAGTTGCAACTATCTGGAAGAGATGAAGTAGTGGTGTAGACGTTGTAGCACCTTGTAGCCCCCGGTGACTGATCAGAAATCATTCCCAAGCAGGCCAATCTCTTAGCTAATGGCAACTTGTTTAGTTCTTCGCAGAGATTTATATTGGGCTTAGCGCCAGGCGAAACCAGTCGTGCCGCTTCAATGGATATGCGGGCCATCAGATTCGTGACTGGGGAGGATTGAAGGTCTGTGACGGTAGTCTCTGGAGTAGATCGAGGCTTCCAAAACCTGACAGACTTGCTCTTTTTCTTTGGTGGGGTTTTGGGAATCTCAGATTGGAGGTCGAACGTATGAGATGTCTTTTGCTCCGATCGATCTGCTTTTATCAAGAGTTCCTCCCATTGTTGACTCTTTATCCCAACGGATCTTTCTTCTTTGGTCGACGATCGATCGTAGGAAAAGGCGACGTAGGTGTCCAAGCTATTGATAACCTCTTCTTCATCTGTGACGGTCAAATCGCCTACGCACCCTGATAGTCGCACGGAGACTTGATGTTCGCATGAACACCTCAAGCTGGAGTCAACCGCACGGTAAATACCCGAAGCAAGATTCCGCATAATATTTAGAAGTTTGACACGAGATCTCACGCGTCTCTTCGGTTCCAACTCAATGCTCATCATTGCCAAGGACTCAAGATTTGATACGCCATCCCTTATGTTAGTTAACTAATCGGCATAAGATGATCGGCTCAAAGTAAATCTCATGCGTTTAAGCTCTTTTGTTACTAGTGATATATCTGACCATGTTATCTATAGGTTTTGTTATCGATTGATATTTCAAGCTTATGATACCTCAGTGAGATATCAAGAACAAACTGAAAAATGAAGTTTGTTATAAGTAACAGAACTGCAAGTGAAAATACTTGCATCGGCGCCGTTTCCCAGTTTCTCGTTTATTGCCTCAGTAGCTGTCTGTATCTTACTCAGCGTCTACTGAAAGGCGTCCCATTACTTCCCCAACCTAGCCTGGATGGCTTTCTGGGTTTCCTGTTGAATCCATAAATCCCCGCCGGGATCTTCTACCATGGCATCGATTCGATATGGCGGGACAAGACCGTCTAGCAGTCTTTCACAGATGTTCTGAAGCTTGACGCGCTCGGTTTCGAGATTTCGTTTCAGGCTCTCAAGTTCTCTCTCATAAAATCTGTACCTTTGTATCATCTGTACTCCGTTTTTGTAGTTTTCAAGCGTTGAGACTATTAAGGGAATGCTTCCCAGTACAGCCCCAGCGACTTCCAAACCAGACATTGCTTCAGCGATGCCCCTGAGACTAAAAGACGGCGACGGCAAGAAGGGGATGACAGAAGCAAATGAGAGCGGGTAATATTGATGAGTTGGCAAGACAGGAAATGCTGCAATAGCAGGTCATCAGAACTCAGCCAATTAGGCTGCCATCTACAGAGCATACTCGAGTGTTCTGATTGGGAAGGAAGATTCAGCTTGGTTGAGTAAGCCATATCAATATCTTGGCGGAACAGATCTAGGTAACGCAGGAAAGCATAATCATGGAGCGGTTCTGTCGTCGGCATGGGACTCGTTGGCCTTGGCTTGACTGTTGCAGCTGCTCTTACGATGGCCTATGTTGTTGACTGCTACAAGGAGGTTGATGGTCAAGCTATCTCAAGTGTTATATTGATCAGAAACATCATTGGCTGCGCTATGACATTTGGGATTCAGCCAAGGATTGACAGCATGGGAGTGCAGGATACTTTTATCGTGATCTGCTTCTCGTCTTTCATCATCACCATATATGCTGGTGCATTCGGCATGTAGGGGAAGACGTTTCGCCTTCTTACGATATCTGAGCTTTTCGGGTACCTCTTCAGAATCAAAGTAAGCATTGGGACAGTTGTTGGGTCAAATCATCTCCCGAAGCGCCGCGGGTTTTCTTCATTATGTAGCTAGTCCCTCAGCCAGCAAGACTTTTCCAATGCCTCATCAATACCTTATTCCTCGGCCAAGTCCTTCAGAACCTTTCGGCCTCTCACACAATTCTCCTCGTGTTCAGGCTCTCTGCTCGTTTCCTTGATACCGCCCTGAATCCACGCCTGCACAGCCTCATGCTCAAACAACCGATCAACATACTCCTTCGCTTTGCCGTCCAGCTCAATACCAAAGGTCTTGACCCTCGAAGCAATAGGAGCATACATAGCATCCACGATCGTGAACTTATCTCCAGCCAACCATGGTCCACCAAACTTCTCCAGCCCCTCCTTGAAAAGCTCGTTGAAGCGGTTAATATCCTTCTGGAGCGCTTCACTCGGTGTTCCAAGTTCGATTCTCAATCCAACGTTCATAGAACATTCATCCCGAATGGCGTCGAAGCCAGAGTGCATTTCCGCAGCGGCACTGCGAGCAAAAGCGCGTGCTGCTGCGTCGGTTGGCCAAGCAGCGGGGTACTGCTCAGCGATGTACTCGCAGATAGCCAATGAGTCCCAGACAACAATTGATGTTTCTCCATCGTGAAGGCAGGGGACTTTTCCAGTTGGTGAAAAGGCGAGGAAGTCGGGTTGACGAAGACCGGGTTTGAAGAGGTTGAGTTTCTCGTCGAAGGGGATCTCGAGGGATTTGAGGAGAACCCAGGGTCGCATTGACCAAGAGGAGTAGCGTTTGTTGCCGATGAAGAGTGAAAAAGTCATTTTGATATGATTTGTGGATGAGTTGACGAGGGTGAGTATCGTGAGGTTGGAGATGGCTTTTATGGTGTTGAGAAACGCCCCGCTGGACGCCCTAGTGTCTCATTTGCGCCCTTCGTGTACTCCGTACAGGATTTGTAATCACAATTGAGCGAATGGCATCTATCAAGAATGAAGCAGGCGAGTAAAAATTTTAACATTATGCTATGTATTATATCATTAAAGATTTGTCCTCTGTATATTTTGTGCCGAGGCAAGAGACCACATTTCTTCCTTTATGTACCCAATAAAAAAAATATTCCATCCTTGCAAGAATGCCGATCCTTTTCGTCTACACAATTGACTTAGACGGCATGCTTGGCGGGCGCATATGCTGGCACAAGTTCCTTTCGTCGAAGTCTGGCGTCCCAGAGTGCAAGGACAGTCTCAGCAAGGTGGATGATGAAGAAGGGGATAAGGTTGTACTGCCAGCCTCGCATGATACGCAGGTGATGGTCAATGTCGTTCCTCTCGTTTGAGTTGGTGAGGTCGAGTTTCAAGAATGCTGAGAACCAATTCTGAGGTGTCCATGACTGAAGGGGATATTTCTCATCATCGTCAAGACCCGCCGCAACACCAGGGTTGATACGTTGTCCGTTATGATTATTCGTAACAACAAAGGTGTAGATAAGAGCCGTGAGGACAAGAAGAAGACTGAGGACGTTGAGGACCAGCCACGTGTTATAAAAGAATCGACTGAACTTTCCGGGGTTTGGTCTGTTGCGAAGAATCAAAGCGAGGATTCCTCCGCAGCCGATGAGGACGAATGCTGTTCCAGCTGCGCCGTTGCTGGTATGTCCCTGATCAACAATCAAGTTTGCAGGTACGCCTTTGAGATTGTGTCTTGTACCGCGGTAATCAAAAGAAAAAGTTCCGCTGGCGGTGCCGTGTAGCCAACCGACCATGCTTGAGATGAAGGAGAGTTCGATGATGGAAACCACCATGAGAAGCCCGAGGGCGACGTACAGCAACGGTCGTACAAAAGTCATGATTCCCCAGTTAATAAAATTCTCTGAGAACTAAAAGAAAGGAGAAAACAATCACTGAATTCTTTTTTTTATTTGGCCTTGGATCTGGGATTGGGAGATTATTTAAACTGCCGTTATGCCGAGCTCAGCCTACTAGTGCTGACATTTTCTCATCCCATCTCCGCAGCGCCGTTGGAGCAATCAGCGGAGATATTTCTTACTGGCCAGCCCTGCAGTGGCTTGGCTTACGGAATAACGTAAATAAATGTAAGCGTGGAGTTGCAGGATGCACCATTGGTTTACACCGCCACTGATGCAAAGATGAGGGTTGGTGTCTTGTAGATATACTCCTGAGGCTTAGCTGACTCTGGTCTGGAGCGCTCCTTTATTTTACTTAGACCATCGATAGTTTGCTGGATAGTTCCGGCTGGCGCTGGCACGTGCTTAGCCAATGAGATTTGTTTCGAAACGGTGGTATAAATGGGTTTGTTCCGGCTTACTTGGACTTGTCATGGACCCCAAATTGATATGTATGAAAGTGGGCTCGGTGATTGCGAAAGGAAGGGTGACATTCCGCTTATGTTGACGTAGCCACCACTGGACTCTTCTAGCAATATTTCCAGTTGATCATTGTTTTTGCTTAGTGAGACGAGGTCAGCACCGTAGCCCAAAGTTGTATTGCCCTCAAACCTCATGATCGTCCAAGCCTAGAGATGATGCTTTCAGACCCCAAGGTCTTAATCTATTGATAGCAGTAATCCGTCAGCCTGATGACTCCTGGCGAGTTTTCGACTTCTCAGCTGGTATCAACACTGTCGGACCAAAATCTTGCTCAAGCCCTGTATCTACGTTAACTCCATGCCTTGCTTTGTCAACTTCTTCATTCGTGGCGAAGCGATATGATCGGTGTTCTACATCATCAGCTAGGATCTCAGTATGTATTGGTACTCTTACCGCAAACACTGAATCTATCGCCCTGCACCAGAAACGCAGCAATGCCTCGATGCGTGACGAGCATGATGTTTTTATAGCCCCCGGTCCTAGCAACATCCTTCAACCGCCGCCGAACTCTTTCGGCTCGTACCGTTGCATCATCTGGGGTATGCGGCGGAAAGTCCCATTTCTCCGGACAAGTTGAAAAGTCAAGGTTTGGAAACTTGTCTGCTAGTTCTTTTCGTGAAATGCCCTTGTTGCAGGTTGCGTCGTGAGCTTCGCGGAGATCGGGCCATACTTGGACTGGAGTTTTGGTGCTATGGAGGAGATAGCGGAAGACGATGTACATTGTTTGTATGGTTCTTGTCATGGGTGATACGATTATTAGATCAGGTTGTATATTTATGGTTTGCTGGACGTTGCGTGCTTGACGTGTGCCTAGATCTGTTAGGGGAGGATCGCGATGGGGATAGCCTCTTTCGACGCTGGGTTGTCAGCGAGGGTAGAAATGGGATGGAGGGTAAATTACTTGTGTAGGGCTTGACCATGGCGTAAGATGTGAATTGTTGTCATTTTGGGTAATTTTTTGGTATGTATGGGTTGATGCTCTTATTGAAGATGGTCGTTGCAATGGTGCTGTGAGGTGAGCAATGAGGGGTCTTGAAGTTTCACAAAGACGTCACGGTGTTAGCGTGCTGGGCTGAGCTTAAATCGAGACCTCGAAACTTGCACTTTGTGCAAAGGCTGACCGGAGATAATTTTTGGAATCAAAACTACTATTCCTAAAGAGAGCGTATCACATCATGTTACATGAAGTTAATCATGGTGAGAAGCCTTGCCCACTAAAACCGACAGCCCTAGATCTAAACGATGAACAGAGACAGTTCCCCTCAACAACACCATGCAAGACTGGTTTAGGTAATCATTTGATGCCGAACGAGACAAAGAGTAAATAATAATCATTAGACAAGTTTCATTTAGTAGTACTTCTAAACTCCCCTATCGCGGTGAATGCGATCTTGCTCCTACAGGGTAAGACACTGCTTTACATGATGGTATCGTATGCCATCTTGTGACTGACTCGCATGCTCTAAGAATCAATGAGTACAGTGAAGAACTCTTTACTAACTGGCCTGATAAGTGCATCACCGTGTTATACACCCATCTGAATATCTCTCTCTGTCTGGGCTGAAGTTTGATGGCCGTTTCGCGAATAGCTGTCGGGGAACTTTAACGGCGTCCCCAGCTTTGCTGCATGACGTTTGAGCCTGTAACCAACTAAACAAACGATCATCTTCAATCGGCCCTTATGTCTCACAATTAATCACAAAACCGATCCTCTATGCGCGTCTTGCCAAGAATGGTGGTTTATTCCGGTTTTCACTGGAGGTGGTTTAGCGGATCTTCAATCTGAACCCTTACCTTACCCATGCGCGCTTGCGCGAGAGGGCCCTGGATCTTTTATTTTCCTTGCATTCCAAAAGCAATCCCGCCCAATCCACATTCGGCACTACAAACCAGGGGTTCAACTTCAGCGATACACCCATCACCACCATTTTTTCTTTACAGTGACTGATGAGCACGACGATCCGATATCGAGATTCACGAGAAAAGGCAATCGAATAAACGAAGCGAAAAAAGCGGTGCTGAGCGCCTAGAGGCGTATCGTATCGTCAAGCGAAACGAAACACCTAGTCTCATCCCTTAACCCCCCCGCGTGGATTCACTGCGACGCTGCAATCCGCGTGCGGCTCTGGGCGAAAACGCCAGCTGTTGGCTCCTTCGACTGCCGATCATCACACACCCCTCGCCCTCCTTTAACGCACGGTTAGAGACAACCACGCAAGTTAACCTACTCCGTCGGTCCCCCAGGGCCAGATCGTCACAGAACATGCCTCCTAAAACACCGAATAACACGGGCACGCCCATCTTCTCGACCTCCATCTTCTCCTCCAACGCTGCTTCTCGTCCCACCACGCGCGACGGCCACGCCGTTGATCCCTTGAACACAAACATCCTCCCCAAAGACCGCAAAGCATCGTTCTCGCGAAAAGCGTCGCTGTCGAGCAGGCGCGGGAGTTCGTTTGGCAACGGACCTAACGCTTTTGTTACTGATGCTACGGCGCCTCCTGCGCTGCCGGATTACGCTCTCTCTGCTGCTGCAAAGGTAGCGCCGAGACCAGACGGCGTGGACAGTGCGGCGGCATCTGTAGAACCCCAGATGCTGAGTCGTAGTGCGACGGGGTCGACGACCCTGTATGGGGGCATCGTGCCGAATACGCCGATTGGGATAATGCCGAATGGGGCGGTTGGGACGTCGGGAATGTGGCAGCAGAATGAAGCTGGTATCATGCATCATCATGTTACGGAGCTTGCGAACAAACGCATCGCGACGTTGGAGTATCTGCGGAAAGCGTATGTTGGACCTTGACCAAAACGGCTTGGGTGGGAGCTAACTGTGACATAGACATGAAGGACGGATTTATTGGTTCAAGACGTATCTCTTCGAAAAGACGGACCTCAGTCGCATGCCTTCCCTCGATGCTCGAAAGCTTGGTCGCAAAGCAACGAACCATCTCCTCCTCGGCCTCTCCCTCCCGACCATCATCGACCTGTACTCCTCCACATCGATCGAATTCCTCCGAAGTCTTAACTCCCTCCTCTCCGAATTCGACTCCTTCCAACAACTCCACGGCGAATCATCAACAGCTGCATCACTCACCCGCGCGCGTCTGCCAAGCATGTTCCGTCGTCCAGGCGGTAAATCTCGCCGCTCAACATCAGCAGCTGATATGCACCCCATGGTCGACGAAATGGCGTCTCTGCCCGCAGCCGGTGGCCCAGCACCTTCTGTCATGAACTTTGCAGCTGCCGAAACAGACCTCCTCCCCGGAGAAGAGTATACCTTTCTACTCACGCCATCGCTACCGTTTGACCCCGATTATTTTGAGACGTTTGCGACGCTGTGTGATGTGCTGATCGATTGCTACACGAGATTTCTGGCGTTGGTACCTTCACCTAGAGAGTGTTCTGCGCCTGTCGCCGAACTCTTCACGAAAGCGGACTCGCGCGTGCGCAAGATAATCGTGCAAGGCATAGTACGTGATTTCGAAGAGCAGAGTCGAAGCCATGTCAAAACGGAGGTTGCTAGTATCGGAAAGGTTGTCCTTGGAGGATTAATGTGATATGGATCTTGATGCATGGAGTTAGCTGGGAGCGCAGTATCCTCATCGGATGCATGCTGGAGTTTGGTTCGTTCTTGATACGTATAATGGCACGAAGATATGAAGCGTCGGATATCGTCATCTATTCAACAGTTTTGGGTTCCCTACAGCGGGTTCTGTACATGATAATACAATGTCTATGCTACAGTGTTGTACACCTCTATTTCTTGCCATTGAGCTTCTCTTTGGCTTCTTCTTCGGCCATGAGGAGTTCAATATCCTTGTTCACAAGCCAATCTTTTGCGCCGTCCATGATTCGATCTAGCTTTTCACCGCCCTCGAGAACGTTAGGTAGATCGTGAACGTCAATACCAGCACGATGGTCGGTACATCGGTCCTGGTTGTAGTTGTATGTACGGATCTTATCACCTCGTGTGATCTGCGTCTTTGAAAGAACGCTGTTTCTAAGCTTTGAGGCTTCCTCTTCACGAGCTTCTCGTCGCTGATCAGCAATTCGCGAACGAAGCAATTTCCACGCCTCTTCACGATTCCGCTGCTGTGACCGATGATCCTGCATCGACACAGTCGTGCCAGTAGGCAAATGCGTCATTCGAATAGCAGACTCTGTCTTGTTAACGTGTTGCCCCCCCGCACCTCTAGCCCGCATCGTCTCAATCTTAACCTCTTGGGGGTTGACGTAGAAGTCGCTCTCTGGATCGTCAAAGTCGATGTTTGCAGCGCCGTTCTCGGGGAACGAGGGAAGAACCCAAACTGCGACGGCGCTGGTGTGTACGCGGCCTTTGGTCTCGGTGCTGGGAATGCGTTGGACGCGGTGCATGCCTGCTTCGCTGCGGAAGATGTCGAAGGCGCCTTGGTCGTGGACTTCGAGAATGGCTTCTTGCAGGGGGTTTTCGCCGGCTGATGAGGAAGAGTCTCCTGCGCCATCGGCGAATTCGTATTTTACTACCGTGTGGCGGTAGCCGCGTCGCATACACAGCGCTTTGTACATCTTGAACAAAGTATCCATAAAGAACCGTCCTTCAAGACCGCCTGGCCCAGGACGGAATTCCAGCATGCATGGAAAATCTGCGAATGGATGGCGGGGCGTTAAGCTTGCTGAGAGTTTGCGAGCGAGGGATTCGAGTTTTCCTGTTTCGGAGCTGAGTTCATCGCGGGCGATGGCAGCGAGATCGGCGTCTTGGTCGGGGTCGTCGAGCATGGAGGTTAATTCGGCGACGGAGGCTTGAGAGGTCTGCCATGCTTTCAGCGCTTCAGCTACGCGGGATAATTCGCCCACACGTTTGGCTATCGTAGAATCGAAGGAGCTGTTGAGAGTTTTTTGGAGGTCGTCGTGTTCGGTTGTGAGGGATTGGGCGCGCTGGAGGAGGGCGGGTGCGAGAAGTGGTGAGGCATCTGTGATGGTTAGCGGGGGCAGAGGGAGATTGAGAGGGGAGGACGGACCATTGGTTGCGAAGCGCACGAATTGGCGCATGTGAGAGCGTGTTAATGCTCTTGTGCAGGTTCGACATATCCATGGTGTTGGGGACATGCTGAGGAGGGGTGGTGATGTTGGTTTGAGGAATTTCGTGGTGGTGAAATTTTAGAGGCAATCATTGGATGCCGGGATCTAGCGGGCATACAATTGTGCGAAGTGCAACACATTATAACACCTCATGATGAATATGGTTCAATTTTCTGTCTATAGCAACAAATTACCTCTATAGTGCTCTAAATCATTGCTTTTGTCTAACCTCAGCTCTTTTCGCAGCATACAACAAGCCCATTCCCAAAATCATACTCGACCCTCCCCAAATCTGCGCCGCCAAATAGCTCCCGCCCGTAGCTTGCATCAACTTGCCAGCCAGAGGCGACCCCGTCAACGCGGCAAAACTAATAATCGAGAAGATCATTCCAATTCTCGTTCCAGCTTTACTTAGATCTGGTGTTAAACTCGCACAGCATGAGGGGAAGAGACTTTGTATCGCGGCGCCGAAGTAGCCAAATATGCTGACCCAGATGAACATTCCTGTTAGGGAGGATACTTGTGACCACAGATAGAGACATAGCGATGCGGAGAAGATTGTAGGTATGAAGACGGGAATCGCACCAAAGAGACGGTCGGCGAGAAAGGCGGATATCATGCGACCTGGGATACCGACGGCGTTGATGACGATGAGGATAAGGAATGAGTCTGATGCTGAGCCGGAGAGTTTGTCTGTTGTGTATTGACGAGCCTAGGTATCATCAGCACTTGACACAGAAGTCAATTGAGAGAACACTTACATAGTTGTAGGAGATCCATGTTGGCCACAAGGTAAAGAACATTGCCGCCGCAAAGAGAACATACGCTGGCTCCCTGAACGCAGCCCATTCAACAAGCGGCCCAGCCTTTCTCGCCTTGAGCCTCGTTTTGGCAATCATCATGATAATCATTGACGACACAGCAACTACCAAACCCATGACTCTCACCGTCCAGCGAAACCCAATCTTGGGGAGAAGTTGCTGTGCAATCAGCGGAAACACAATTCCTCCCGTGCCAGCACCGCATGCACCAGCTGATATAGCAATAGTCTTCTTGGTAGTAAAATACGTCGACATGTTTGCTATCGTCGGTGCGAAAATGATGCCATTACCGAGACCTTGGCAGATTCCCTGTGCGAGAAGGACTTGCCAGTACGATGATGCAATACTGGTCATGAAGATGGCTAGTATTTGGAGGAAGAGGCCGACTGCGAGGGCAGTACGGTAATATCCTGCGTCGAAAGCTCGTCCGGAGAATGTGCCGATGAAGAAAATGAGACAGACTTCTAAGCTGCCGATCCAAGAGATTGTTGATGGTGGAAGTGAGAATTGGGCTTCGTAGTAGGGCTGGAAGATGCCGAAGCTGATGAGGTAGCCCCATGAGTTGAAAGCGACGAGATGGCCTGTTACGACTTGAAGCCAGGCTTGTAGCCCGCCATCTGGAGGTTCACCTGGGTCATCTGGTGTGCAAGCTTGGTTCTCTTCGTCGCCTTGGCTTGGTGTTGAAGCAGCGTCGTCTTGGGTTTTTTCATCACTGAGGGGTTCATCGCGGAGCGTGGGACAGACGCTATCTGAAGTGTCGACGGCCATTTTGACTGCAGTACAAAGAGCTGACCATGGTGAGGAGTGGCGAAGGATATGATGGAGCTTTTGTATTAGTGATGCTGGGGTCGTGGTTGAAGTGGGAATGTTTGCGGCCCGCGGGGTTCATCCTCCGATGGAGCAGATCTTCCCGGCATCTGGATACTCGGCCGAACGGTTGTGGGGGACATGATTGGAGGGGGATGGACAAATTACTGTGGATGGGGTTTTGTAAGACGTGATCTAGATATTTGTTTATAAATCAGGATTGTCCGTTGGCTTGTTAATAAAAGGGCGTGAGCTCTATAAATGTTGCTGCTGCTGCTTCAATGTTGGTATCGTGAAGCAAATTGCATGATCAGCCTCTTCCATTGAACCGAGACTTAGGAAGCAATTCCAGTCAACGTGGATACCATTGTAATAAGTAAGGTATTTAAAATTCATCAGTGCCATGACCCAGTTTCAATTGAGCCATAATAGCATAGAAATTAATTGATCTCGCGCCAGTTCAAGATGGTACAGCGTCTGCAGGTGTCTCGATATTTATGTCAACCCCAACGTTACCAGCCAATTCTCTTACAAACTCCAACCACCTCAGCCCTACAAGTTACACATGCGACTCATTCAGGCGTGATCAGCGTTTCTTACCGCGGTTTCGCTTCGAGATGACACATTTTTCAACCTCAAACGGTGGATTCTGGTGGTTATATCGGTAATATCGGCAACAAAGGAAATGCCGGGAGCTAAGGGAATAACGGGACGGAGGATCCATCTGGGCAAGAAGATACTGTTCATGACTCATAAAAGGGATTGCAGTCATTCTTGGCAACATTCATAGTGACTCAAAGGTAATCTGACAACCACTGAGGCACTCGACTGGCGGGTAGAGAGCGTAATGTATTGACGATGTGCTATTGAGCTTCCTACAAGTCTATATCGAAACTCGATGATTGCTATTCTAAGTAAAAGTAAAAAAACCCAAACCAGTCTATAGTACTTCTCTAAAACAAATCCTTGTACCAAAAATAAAAATAAAAAAGAGCCGAAGCTCGATTGTGCATCTACGCCTGCTTCTTCTTGTTCTTGTTCTTGGGCATGCGAACAAGCCAGTACAGGAATAGAGCTCCTGCAATGTTGACAACAATGTACACCATTCCGATACCAAAGTCCCTCCATCGGTGCTCGTAGCTCGAGCTGAGGGCCGTGAGGTAAGTGTTGGTGTCCTTGATGGAGCAGAATCGACAGTTGGATGTGGCATCGGGGTCGAGGACGTAACCACCAGCCTTGTCAGCGAACTTCTGGAGATATTCTCCGCAGGTTGTGCCGTTGAGAGGCTGCATGACCGTGTACTCATTGGCCGCGCACGTAACCTCCGTGTTGGCTATACCAGTCGATAAAATCGCCGAGACGAGATACGTAAACGGCGATACTCGATACATCCAGATCCAAAAGCCAGGCATGTTATGGGGCGAGGCCAAGACACCACAGAAGAACAGGCACATCATGAAGAGGACGTTGGCAAGGTTACCACCTGCCTCAGCAGTGTCGGTGATGGCGATACACATGTGGGCAAAAGTACACGTGAAGACGAGGAACTGCCAGAAGAGAAGCCACATGAGAGCACCGCGCTCGGCAGTCTGGCCAGCTGCTTCGGCGTTCTTATTGAAGCCGACGGGGTAGTAGATGCAGACGAACATGAAGACGGACATGAGACTGTTCCAGGGGATCTCAGCGAAGACTTGGGAGAGCATGAAGACTTTCCAACTGTAGGTCTTGGAGGGACGCTCGCGGACTTCGTAGAGGGAGCGTTGGGTGACGAAGTGAGGCATCTGGTAATGTTAGTGAGTGTTGGGGGAATGGGGAGTGAATCAAGACTTACCTGCATCTGGACCAATTGACCAAAGACTGTGAGGACCTGGAAGATGGCAAACATCTGGTTCTGCAAGCCTTGAATTGACAGAGGAGCGTTGAGGAAGACGAGACCGATGAAGAGACCAACTTGGATACACAGGGCAGCCTTGGAGTAGATGTAAGAGGGGGTGCGCCAGTACTGCTGGAAGACTCGAAGACTGGCGATGCGAAGTTGTTCCCAGAAAGGCGCTGCGAATTCACGGTATGACTCAGAGTTCTTGTCGTGAGGTTCATTGTGAGCACTACCCTCGGTCTTGAGACGTTGAAGCTCAGTCTGAACCTCCTGGTACTCAGGGCTCTGTCGCCAAGTCTGGTGCCAATCGATGTCAGTATGTGAACCAGGCGCCGCGCCGATGACCTCGAGCATCCACTCAGCAGGGTTATCACCCTTGGGACAAGGTTCAGAACCGTTCTTGACGAAGTAGTTGGTTAGGGTCTCAGAGTTCTCGCCGATGTCGCCAAAGTAGATGGTGCGTCCGCCCTTGGCGAGGAATAGAAGACGGTCGAAGCGCTGGAAGAGCATCGCGGACGGTTGGTGGATGGTACACAGGATAGACTGGCCTGCCTTAGAGAGCTTCTCGAGGAGGTCGAGAATAGCCCAGGATGTTTGTGAGTCAAGACCGGAAGTAGGTTCGTCGACAAAGAGGAGCAGAGGGGGCTTGGCGGCGAGCTCAACGCCGATAGTGAGACGCTTGCGCTGTTCTACATTGAGACCCTCGCCGAGGACACCGACGACTGCGTCGGCGTACTCTTGCATGTCGAGCAGCTTGATGACTTCGTCGACGTAGGCGATCTTCTCGGCGCGGGGGGTAGAGGCGGGCTGGCGGAGGAGGGCGGAGAAGGTAAGAGCTTCACGAACGGTGCTGGTCTCGAGATGAAGATCTTGCTGCTGCACATAGCCGGTCTTTCGCTGGAACGATGAATCACGGATCTTGCCGTCGACAAGCATTTCACCTGTGATGACGCCCATTGAGATACGATCGGCGAGACAGTCGAGAAGAGTGGTCTTTCCGGCACCTGATACACCCATGAGAGCAGTTAGTGTTCCTGGCTTGACCCATCCGTCAACGTTGTCGAGAATTCGTCGTGGTTCGCCCTTGATCTTGATGTCGTAGCACACGTTGTTCCAGTGGAAGACGCTAGTAGATCCTTGAATGTTGGCAACTTCGTTGTTAAACTTCTCAGCCGTGGGAACAGGGCCAGAAACAGCGGCCTCGGGGTCAGATTTGCTCTTGGTGGAAGCGGGGAGGTGGCCGTGACGGAAGACGAGGACCTCACCCTTTGACTTCTTGGCGGAGATGAACTCGGTAGCGGCGATGTAGACGATGTGGTTGAAGATGGTCATGGCGATGAGGATACCGACATTGCGCCACTTGTGGGCATGGTAGTACTTGTACTGAAGGTTGAGGTAGCGATCGCCGTTGACGAAGCTCTCGCCAGGAATGCTGCCGACAGTGGAACAAGCTCGGTTGAGACCACCGATGTCTTCATAGCCAGAGACTGAGTTGCTGGGGACGAAGGCTGTGCAGGTAAAGTTGCGACCGGAGAATTCGTTGACCATGAGGGACTCGAAGCCGTAGGCTACTGGATCGAGATAATTGATCCAGCGACACCAGCCGAGCATGTAGTCCGTTGGGATGACGAAACCGGCGAAGATGACGAGGGCGAGGATCAGCAGCGAAGCGGGAACCATGGCCTGTGAGAGTGTTCGAGAGAGTGAAGCACTAAACATGTCAGTCGTGATCCATTTAGGGATGATGTGAAGTGAGACTTACATAGATCGGAAAATACCAGACATGGCAAGGACCATGATGAACGAAATAAGGAGGAAGAAAAAGAACGCTCCCGCATCCCTATTAAGGTTCGTCATGAAATAAAGAGTGACATTGAACAGAATACTATTACTGATCTTATACGGCATATCAACCAAGATCGAAGAAAACGCCTCGGCAGAAGGGTGGTAGAAGGCATAGCGTGCGTGTTTCTCAACAATAGGGCGTTGAGAGTACTGCGTCAGAATCTCAAGGGCAGAAGCAAAGGCGTTCATCAGCACCGCAAGGAAGAGAACAGCACCGCGCTTAAAGAAGTCGCTCGTATCGGGCTTCATGTTGTAGAAGAGCGAGGAGGCAATGAGCGCGGTGACGGTGTTGGCTACAAGGGCGAAGATCGTTACGCCTGGTGAACCCTTGAGACGCTTCCAGCCACGCCAGAGGCACAGGTTGACTTGCTGCATGTACGACAGCGTGAAGGGAGACTTGAGGCGTTGGCCCTTGGCTTGTGCGGACTTTTTGTTCTCGCGGAAAGCTTCGGCGCTGGAACCGTTGAGCGGATAGAGACTCTTGTAGGTCTCGATATCAGCGCGGATGATCTGATACTCGCGGGATTCCTTCCAGCGCGCGGCGAACTCATCAGGCGTGCGGGGCACCTTGTTCTCGAAGCCCGGACGGATGACGCGCTCGGCTGGGGCTGTCATGGAAGTGAGGAAGTCAGGCGTTGTTTGACGATCGGGACATTCGAAGCCGAGATTGATAAAGTACTGCTTCGCTTCGTCTGCGGGGCCGAAGAAGATCTGGCGTCCTTCGTAGAGAACGAGGGCCTTGTCGAAGAGATCGTATGCACTCTGGGGAGCCTGATAGATCGAGACAGCACACGTCTGGCCGAAGAGTTCAGACTGTAAGCGCAGGGTTTTGCAGAACTCGATTGCGTTGGCAGAATCTAAACCGCGGGTCGAGTTATCCCAGCATTGGAAGGGGGCGTTGGAGAGCGTTGCCTCTGCGATGGTCACGCGCTTTCGCTCGCCGCCTGAAACACCGCGGATGTAGTTATCGCCTACTTGCGTGTTGATGGTATGGCTGATGCCGTACATGGCCATGACAACATCGCGCATGTGGTCGCTGTACTCGTTGTGGTTGATGTTGGGCGGTAAGTTCTGAGGACATCTTGCGCGCGCGGCAAAGGTGAGTGTGTCGCCGACTGAGAGCATGGGGAAGTGAACGTCGACCTCGGCGGTGTAGATAGTCTCACCCTTGTGATGCTTGTGCATCTCGTGGGCGGGCACACCGTTGTAGTTGAAGTATGTCTTGTCGTCGATGTAGATACCGTTTGTCTCACCGGATAGTGACTTGAGGAATGTAGAGCATCCTGAACCGGGGGGGCCGAGAACAACGAGCATTTCTCCGGCGTTGACGACACCGTCGAAACCACGAAGGATGTCGATGCGGCGCTTTCCAGCGGTGGGTGAGACGATATTGCGTGCCATGTTTGGGAGACTGAGCCAGATGTTGCCAACGTCCTTTTGGTAATCCGTCTCAGCGCCGTAGCCGAAGACGTTCATGTCCTGGAAGCAAATACCGCTCTGTCGAAACCCAGAGCCATGCTCGCCCATTGACTTGGCCATGGCCTTCGCCCAAGCTCTCGCGTTGAATTTCTCGCTGTGCGGGTTAAGGGGTGAGTCGGCATCAGCTGCGTTGAAGAGATCTGCGTGGCTGCCGTTGAAGTGCGCTGATGTGTTGGTGTATTGCCGGGCTAGATCGCGGACGATGGAGTGCCGACGGACCATCTCCTCGCTCTGCTCCTGCTCGATCTCATCGTCGCTGGAGCTAGTCTTGTCGTCCTTGGGAGCAGGGGGCTTCTCGTTCGGAGGGGTGTCCATGTCGACGATGGTGTCGTGGCTGCTGTGCTCTGAGCGTGCCTCACCTGGAAGATGAGAAGCAGCCATACTACAGTAGCGAGACTTGGAAAGTCTAGCCGTATAAGTTTATATCTGTACCTTGTCAACTCCCGTAAACTCTAAGCAAGCGGATTGTTAAGTTACATACAGTTTCTGGTTCGAATTAGGAGAATTATTAAAGTTTGTATAAAGGAAGGGATATAACAAAGATAAAACGTAGTATAGAATAAGAAAGGTGACTCCGTAATGAGACTGTAGGTTCCTCGTAGGGTCTTAATACCATTGTGACGGGGGTGCTCTCACGCCCGTCGCACCGAAGGGTGCTGTGGATCCGGGTTGTCGATACACGGATCCCGTCGACTCTCCGACCCCGATACCCACTCGGGTCCTGGCAAGAGTCCGCTTGTACGAGTGCAGCAGAATTGGGGGAGACAGGCGTATGCAGCAAATACCCCAGTTCGTCCGCCTCGGACAGAATTCGTTCCTAGACCGAGATACAAACCACTTTTGGGAATACCTTCATCTTTCTCTGCATATCGACTCGAACGGCTAGTACATTAACATAATGGCACCGGAACAACAACGACCACCGAGAATTCTAGCCTGTGTACTGTGTCAACAGCGCAAGAAGAAATGTGACCGAAAAAGTCCATGTTCTTTTTGCATCAAGGTGAGTTTACACGACACGTTTATACGAGAAATACTAATGATTGTAGGCGAAAATAGAGTGTATTCCGAGTACACCTGCTCCCAAGCGCACTCGTCGCAAACCTACCAAGGAGTTACTTGCGAGATTGGAGAGATGTGAGGAGCTGTTGAAGAGATGTACTTGTGTGCAGAAGAGTCTGATGTACGATGCGCTGGCTACGGGGACGGGGAGCGAGTCGAGTAGTCCTGCTGATAGCAATTCGAGTCCTCCGCCTGAGAGCGAGAAGACGTCTATTTCGAGTCCTGATGAGAGGCATCAGGCTGTGTATCATTAAGTTGCTTGGGTATGGCGTTTTGGGGATTGGGTTATTGGGGAGTTCATGGCTTCATGGACGGTATGTATACCTTTGGAACGGTATAAGTGAACTGGAGGATGGCGTTAAGGAAAACATCTCATGTTGGCATATAGCTGGGAATCACTAATAATCTATTGCTTTTATTTCGAAATGAGTTCGTATATATAATACGTGGTGCTGTATCGTATGTCAATAGACCTCACTAAGAAAAGAGAGTTACAGCAGACATGTCGTTGAAAAAAAGCTGGGGGATCAAGAGTCTTCGGTAAATTTCGAGCTCCACTCCTCTTAACAACTGGAGCACCTAAGCCAGGAGCAGCTTAATGATCATCACAGGGCTGGCGCTTCGATTGGTCAATCGTTTGTTGATGCACCCCCTTGCCGGGCCCATCGAACAACCCGTGCTGCCCCTAACCAATATGAAAGCATGATACGACTTTACATCGCATTGATTCTACTAAGAAATTCCATCTATTTCGAGAATCTGCATAGAAAACTCATTTCTCAAACTAAGATCCAGCAGCTTGGTTCTGTACACTCTAATTATGATCTCACAGCTTAAAATTCAAGATTTGCGTCTGGCCCCGCATCAAGGTATCGGAGTCCGTCTCGGGCCCGTTTCTCCACTTTTCCCGGATCCGATGAATTTTTACAGGTGAGGAACGATTAATAAAGCTGGTTTGGAAAAACGTGGCAGTGCTATGATTTAATCGCGCTCAGGGGAATGGAGAATGCAGAGATAACTTAAATTTCGAAACTGCCAATCGTGGCTATGATGTGGTACACCTTTACAAGGCGAATACGAGACTGAGGGCGTTGTTGTTGACTCGATCGGCCCACCTAGATTACGTGCTGCTTGATTAGCAATCTTCTGAAATGCCGCATATGTTTTACGCTGTATGTTTGAGGAAGATCGTGGCTGTGGCTCGATGTTCAAGTTCGAGGTAAGGGGTGTGACGCAGCTATCAGCTATCAGCTATGCAAAACAACAGCCTCAAAATACAATTCAGGCAGCACATCAACCACCTACGTAATAGCTGAGGATCAGCTCATCAGCGTATCGTCTTTTCGGTTTTTAGTATGTTCAAGTCCGGGCATGTTCAGGGAGTAGATACTAGTGGCCTCGGTACTGCCGAGGTATCTAAGCTTGGCACCAGCTTCTCTATCATCTTCATCTTCAGGCAGTACAGGAGCATACTTCGGTCTAGTACTATCTCACCTGTCATATTAATAGGTTTGCGAAATTTGTGTCAGTCAGGCAACGATGGCAAAAGGTCAAGATATGTAACTTCAAATCATGTTAAATTTGCAAAGTTTAGTGATATACAGTCCCTTGCACATTGAGCGATGTTAGTTTAAAATGATGACTTTCAACTCGTATGGTAGTGACTCGTATTGACAGTATCAGTTTGTTCTCGATACAAAAAGCTCAGCCTAAACTATTCATAAAGGTGCATTGTATATCAACTCTCCCCAAGTGGAGTCCACCGACCATTCTCAACATCTTCCTGGATTCGTTGAGCAATTTCAGGAGAGGCTTCAGAAAAGTGATTTATATCGTCCAACCATTTCTCTTCCTCCTTTGTACTAAGCCTACCAAAGGCAGCGTTGCGGTAAGGATAGCGACCAAATCGCGCGATGATGGGCCAGTGAGCGTCCAGGATCATGCACCACCAGTACGTCCAAGCTGCCATACTGATAGCACCCTCATCGTCTTTTGGCGGGCTCTTGACAACCTCTGTTATGAAAAGCAGATCATCTTTCAGTGTCTTATCTCTGGTCTCCCGGTGCGGATCTTTTGTTCCCGTGTATGCCTCAACAGCTTGACGTAGATCATTTGATAACTCCAATCCAATCTCTTGGCTCCCTAGATCTTCGGCGTGAAGAAAAGGGGCAGCCCACATGACTTGTGTCGAAACCCAGAAGCTGAAACTAGTGACGCCGACATCGTCTTTCCACCTCTGCCATGAATGCGGACGTAGATGATGAGGTAGTGCATACCACTGTCCAACAAGACGTCTGGCCAAAGGTCCAAAGTACGCAACCTGCCAACGAGCTTCGATTCCAGTTAGGAGGATTCTCGAAGCTTGGTCAAGAAGCAACTGAAGTCCGAAGCACTGTTGCGGGAATTCTGAGGAAGATGGTTCTGGGAGAAAGGACATAAGGTCGAGTTCTATAGGAGTTGGGAGTATTCCATTGTGACTGAGTTGGCTGAGAGCTACAAGGGCATCTCGTGCCTTGCTTTCTTGGCATACTTTTTTGAAGTTTGTGCTGAAGGCGTCTGACTGGGCAACAGTGAAGTCGAGATCTTCGGTTTTAGAGTAAGGAAGATAGGAATCCGTGAGCTGCATTAGCAGCTCGGGAGTGATGATTGACTTTAAAGTGGTCTGGCTTTCCATCTTGAAATGATCTTCACTAGGGGATATGTTTCGTGATAACTTTGAGTGAGATGATAATATATCTTTGATATGAAGCGGGGGCTTACATGTCGTGCTGGAAAAGGAAGGTCGCAATCGAAGTCAGCATTCAACCACATATCCGATGGTACAAGAGCTTGCTTCAGATATGGCAAAAAATAAAATAGCACTTATCTGGTAGGGACAAAGACAAAAAAGAGATGCCTCGCTATTGCTCGCAATCGTTTTATAGGAACAGCCCGATGCGGGGGTCGAACCCGCAACCTTGAGATCGCGTACTCGTAAGAGTCTCACGCTCTACCGATTGAGCTAACCGGGCGTGGCTCTGATTGGTTGAGAGTAGCTGTTCAAATTTGGGATCAACATCCTCGCAATGCAAAGTCGCGCGGTAATACGGGCTGTGAAGAAGTGTATTTGCATACCTGGATAGTTACTATAAAAATTCATCTTATAATGACTACTTCTCAGGACCTTTGTGGGTGTACTTGAAAAGACATCCATGCGCTGAGGGAAACTTGTCCCATTTCTCGGCATCATGGCAACATCAAGGTTGCTTTAGCATGAAATTAAAAACAAAAGGCAAGGGCTTCAAGCTATATATTCTGAATGTTCGATATCTCTTAAACCGTTCTATTTTCAAATTAGTTGATTCAATCTACTATATTGCCCACCTAATGAGCTATTCACTGAGAAATCTTACGTCGCTACACTAAATGTTTAATCAACAGTGCTTACCCTGTACCTACACTAGGCATCTCAAGGCCCAAATAAACACCTCCCATCCTTACTTCCGCTGAAGACATTTAAGCTCACTGCACTCCATACCTCTCGCCGTCATCGATTGGCTGAGGAAGCGGATAAAGTTGCGACCAGTGGTATATACATCAAGCCACTATTGTAAAGTGCGGTACGTTTCCGTTCAATACCCGACAAGAATGGTTAGCGTCAATCTTGCCGCATTCCCAAGTGAAATCTCCATAATGAGCCTCATTTGATATGTAACGTAACTTAATCTCAAACTTTAGGTCCGGATCTATTCATTCACCCTGGCTGAAGTGGCGTTGAGTGCCTGATTTGCTGCCTGGGTTACATTGGTGCTGGACTCTGCCGTTTCTGCCGTTAATAGCTCTGAGAGTCACCGGTTCCACGCCATGAGGATATTAATTCATAAATATCTGAGATCTTGAAAAAATGAAGTCCCGGCCTTGCTACTTAGTTGAAAATGCCCTTCCAAAAACTTGAGGAATTCAACGATCGTAAAGAGCCCTTTCTCCTCCTGGACTTGCTGGCTGAGCTTAAACAAGATCTGTGATATGTGATTTAACACAATCTGAACCAAACGTTTAGTGTCAGAGAGAATGACATTGTCTTCGATGACCCTTTGTATAAAATTGTTCATTGACAGAAGTAATTGTTACACCAACAATTGCAACAGAGTCTCGTAAGGGCTGGTCCTGCTATTATTCCATAGCAACTAGGCTTGGCATACACCATTTAGGCCAACAGAAACTCATATTGCCAAGACTGAGACAAAAGGTCGACGTTGATCCGGGCCACGCGGATACGAGGTGTGACTGCTAAGAAGGTTCAGCACGGATGAGGCATAGAATCTCGATTGAGTACAAGATGATCTATATTGGGAATCGGGAGAGGAGTATCTAGTCTGTTCCCCGTGTTGTTTCCAGGTGCGCAAAGACGGTGGTCGAGTCGAAGATATTGGAGAGTAGTCGAGAATTTCGGGATTATGAATATCCTAACATGCAGTAGCAACTAATTTGCAGGCCCTGCATAAAAGTTATCTCAGGAAATGGTTATGTCTAGGGAGTCTCAAGGGATGATTTCAATTGCATCACATAATGTCAATTCACTCCGAAAATGGACTTTCGTGTAACACAACCTCATCAGACCCTGAACCGCCATTGGTTATTTCCGGTCACTTGTCATGATCTCTAACGTCACTGTCTCAATTCCTTATTGAGATCAGCCACAGATCGGCTAGACGGACGCGGACGAATCTCTCCGCGACTAGCCAAGCAAAAACGTCCGTTGGTGCGACGGTGGAGCTTTGACTCATCTTTGTGCAACCTCATCTTCAAAGCCACAGACAAGCCTGGAATGGAATGTGCTGGTGAGTAAAGTTATACACTCTGGGCGGCCGCCAGACTTTAGATACACTTCGTAAAGCTGCGAGTTGGCGAGTTTAGGGCTTTCGGCTAGCAGTTGACGTGTAGACAAGCTTCTGTCAAAATCGTAGCTTGGTGGACTAAGGATCTGGCTTCCGTAGTGGAGTATTGTAGGTGTAACGTCAGGTGTCCAAGTTGTGTGAGACATTATATCCACCTGCCAGCATCTGAATCAATCTCAAGTCTCGACTTTGATTGATCGGTCTAGAAGGTGTCTTTATAATGACTTGCTCTGTAGATGAGGGAAACGATATATCATATTGTAGATGATCTACGATTATCCCCAGACCCAGCTTGCTATATCCGTCAAATCTATTGCCACTTACATAAGATCTGCACATCATCTGCATAAACTTCAACGTTGGTGGAAGTGCTGAACGGGACCTTGCATACACGCCCAGGCACACAGGCACAAATCACACTTCACAAGTTCTCACTGGTTGTGTTGCTTTCACCCCACAGAAACAATGGCAGTTGGTCCTGTCTTCAACAAAAGCATTCCAACTCCAACATCCTGAACCAACAGGATTCTAAACCGGAGCGTCTTTCACACACTGCCTCTGCAGGAACGTGCTTGACAGGATGGAAAACGGCATCGATCCGCTCCGCGTGTGGCAGCCCTGGCATGAAGGCTTCCGCCTCAGCAACCCAAATTCAGTCTGACAATGGTCTTTGTATACACACGAGATTTCTGCACCATGATTACACCTGAAAGCACAGTCTGAATGCGGATATTGGGGACCGATCAGCAGTTTTATAATCCTCTGATTGCTCTCACCCGCGATCTTGTCGCGCGCGTTGCTTCCACGTAGGTAATTTACCTTGCGCGTTTACCATTCTTATCTCTCCTTTACTTTTAATGCACGATTAATGAACCGTTAAACATGCGGCTGTTATACCAGGTGTTCAGGCACCTATTATTTGCCAGCCTGTCGCGTGCCCAGTTTGGGGTTCAGAATGATAGGTCAGTTCTCGGTATTAACAATGAGTTCTCAGGTGTTTGCTACACATATGTTTCGGTTTATCCAGTCCTTGCCGATCCCGATTATATCACCATCACAAAGCCCTACAGGGGCTCAGTAACAACGCAGTATACTGTTCCACCGCAGGGCGATGAGCCTGGTATTGTTATTGTTGAACAACCGGGCGGTTCGTCGGCGCCTGAGAATGTAGTCATCCCAGCGACGGATGATAGGTCCTATGTTATTATTATTAGACCGCATTCAGGACCGAATCCGATTTCTGCACCTATTACGCAGGTTGTTCCGCCGAGGAGTGGACAGCCGGGACAGATTATTATTGAGACGCCCGAAACGCAGGTTGGTGAGGCGACGCCGGGTGTATTACAGCCTCTTTCGCTTGAGCCGAAGGAGTTGAGCAGTTATGTGACGGTTCTCCAACCACTAACCGGTACATTGGCATCACTGCAATTAATTACTATCTCACCCACGGGGACGAACCGTGGATCGGTCATCATTAATGTCCCGACATCAGCACTCAATGGGGGAAGCCTACAAGGCCTTACTCTCGAACCTGCACAAGATGGCGATTATGTCACTGTGATTGAACCAGCGGGTACAGCCTTCAGCGGAACTGTCCCAATTCGATTAACAGTACCGCCGAGCGATGGAAACCCTGGTACTATCATCATTCAAACACCTGTACCAGGAACTCTGATGCCGCTGGCTCTTGAGCCTTTGACCCCCAACACATTGGGTGCTTTGGGACTCGCTGGCCAAACGATCACTCTTCAACCTGCCGATGCGACCGGCTATGTGACCATCATCGAACCGGCCGAAGGAAGTGTCACGCCGACAGCACCTATCCGAACTACCATTCCACCTACTGGTACTAAGCCAGGAACCGTGCTCATTCAAACACCACCGGGATGGAATGATGGGGGAGATGGCACGGCTTCCCAAACGACACGAACTCGTCCGCAAGGTTCGGTATCTTATACGACTATTACTCGTGGTGTACCCATGGGCCTTGGTGGCTCAGGAAGTGGTTCTGATGGCGGCTCAAATGGAGGATCAGGGTCTGGCGATGGCTCTGGCGATGTCCAGGGCCAACCAGGTCAAGGCGACGACGCTGATTCAGGACCGCGAGAGACTCTCACCATTCCCCCCGAGGGCGGAAACCCGGGTACTGTCCTTGTGCTGACACCTGAAGACCCCAATAACCCGCAGACTGGTAACGGCGGTGACAGCGATAATGGTGCCCAAGCTACTGGAGGATCCAATGGAGGGAACCAAGGAGGTTCAGGTGGTGGGTCAGGCTCATCGAGCAGCGGAAATGGCCAGAGTGGAAGTGGAGGGAGTTCCAACAATGGGGGATCTGGAAGTGGCTCCAACGGCGGAAGTGGTAGCTCCAGCGGTGGGGGTTCTTCTGGAAACGACGACGACCCCGTAAAAGGCGGTGTTCAGGGCGCCGGCTCTGGATCGGGAGGCGATGATGGTGACGGTGCATCAGGGAACGGAGGATCCTCGGGCTCAAATAACGGCAATAACTCTAGCAATGGCGGGTCATCAAACTCCGGCGGATCTGATACCGGCGGAAGCGGTGGCTCGGGGGGAACCCAAGGGGGAGCTCAAGGTGGTTCCGACAGTGAAGGTGGCTCTGGAGGCAGTGGTACTCGATCTGCTGGCTCTTCTTCAAGCACCAAGGGCGCTTCTAGTGGTGGTAAAGATGGATCAACATCGGGAGATACTGAGTCTGAAGGTGGTGGCTCTGAGGGTGGCTCGAATTCTGGCAATGGAAGCTCTGGTGGTACTGGGTCAACTGCTGGCGGTAAAGGCTCTAGCGGAGATGACGATAGTGACTCTGAATCAGGGGGAAGCAATGCTGGAGGAGACAATGGTGGTTCGAGTCAGTCATCCATATCGCGCAGAGGAAGTACTTCTCAGCGCCCAACAACTCGATCGCCAATCGTCAGGACATCACCCTCAACCTACGTTGTCACATCCAGCAGCACTGTCTTCACCATCACCGCCAATGTTGTCGAGACCCTCACCAATGCCGAGCCTCAGAGAACCCGTCGATCAACCAGCAGCGGCGGTCTCACGGGTGGCGTCGAAGGGCTGGGCGGCAGTGGAGCTGCAGATACTGATAGAACGACATTCAGACGCCCTTCAAACAGCCGATCTACAGGATCTGCGGCCGGTACTGCTGGCGGAGCTGCTTCTGGAGGCGGAGCTGCTTCTGGAGTCGAGTCTGATTCTCCACAAACTACACAGGCTCCCGGAAGTCCTTCAAGTAGTAGAATAGCAGGCGCTTCATCAAATTCAGATTACTCTGGTACTGTTGACACTCGCATTCGCCCTGGAGGTAGCGGTCTCAGCTCTACACGCACCAGAACCTCGGCTTCAGGACAAGCATCTCGATCTGCAAACGAAGAGACTACGATTGTCGATAGCGGTCCGGTCGAAACGAATGATCCTGGCTCTGATGCACAGCAAGCCACATCATCTGGTGGAAACGCCGCCCAGAGCTCATCTACCCGCTCGGCCCAAACTCCAAGTGCCTCTCAATCCACTGGTGCGCAAAGCCCTGTTGCAGCAACTTCTTCGTCAGGTACTCGCTTCACTGCGAGACCCGCTGGCTTGTCGACTAACCCTGGGGATGCTGAAGCT
>JABCJW010001276.1:0-31071 GCA_013184375.1 Fusarium newnesense | reverse complement strand
ATTGAGCATGGCAGCGTTGAACCGAGCTTCTCCAGGTGGAAGAACAACCATGAGATACGTGTTTGTGGTGAACTTGAGAATAAACAGACTGAATCGGTTGCCGGCTTTGTGCTCCATGCGAATGAACTGCTCGGCGTTGCGCGGTGTGCCGGTGAAGCGCGAAATACTCTGCTTGAAATGCTTCATGATGTTGGACATGCGCTCTAATCGGTCCTCAGTTGGGTTTCGTTGTCCTTCAGATGATGTCCAGGATGATACGGCAAGGAACGATGTGCGCTCGAATAGTAGTAACTCTTCAGCTTCGATGGCGAGACCCAGGTTCGCGAGATTTCGCTCAATCACGGAAAGGTTAGGCACGAGATCGTGAATAATCGACGCCCACGCTTTATACAAGCTCTGGTCCCAAATCGACGTCGCAAACGGCGTGAGCTCAATCGACGACGCAGCAATACCGACTGAATTCGCATACTCAAAGGTCTTCTGTCGCACAACGCGAATGCGCTCATCGTAAACGGACTCACGTGCCGTAGGAACGACGAGATCCATCTTGTGGATGAGGATGTAGATCTTTGCGGCGGGGGAGTATTGAAGTAAAGCGGAGAGGATGGAGACGTAGGTTGCGAGATCGCGGTCGACGTCGCGGGATTCAATGTCGAAGACGTAGATTAGCACGCCGACGTTGGAAAAGACGTGGACGCGCTGCTGGGAGAGATAGTTCTCCATAAAGGCCTCTTGACCACCGCAGTCCCAGAGGTTGAGGGTGAGGTTTCCGAGGAACTTGACGTGCGAAAGATCGATATCGATAGTTGCGCCCCTACATCATGAGCGTTAACCCCAAGACCAAGCCAGGTAGGGGGACTTACAGTCTTCGTGTATCGCGGGCAATGTAGTTGCTAAAGATAATACTCCTCATGCTTGACTTGCCGGAGCCGGACTTTCCCATGAGGAGCACCTTTTTCTTCTTGGGCTTCTTGACTTCGCCGAGGAGTTCGGGGGCGGGCTGGGCCTCGGCGAGGGAGGTGTCGATGTAGGAGGCCATGATGGGAGGTTGGTTTTGGTGATGATGGAGGTTTGAAAGTTGAAGTGGAGGGGAGGTGATCAAAGTTAGGTACCTTAGCTTAGCTTTTAGCGCTTGGGTCTTTGGGGTTTAGCGCCCGCCCCCGGATATGGAAGGTCAGAGGATGGAAGGTCTTGGCTGGTCTTCAAATTGCTGTACTGTAATCTTTTTATTAATTGAGGTCATAGTATTTACTTGATCTTAATCGATTATTATCTCTTGTAATAAATCATTGTGAGGCACGGTGAGAGCTTCTGAACCTCTGTGTGCGTGAAACTAGCCTCATCTTTTGCTGTATTCTACGAGCCATCAGATAGATATCTTGATGAATAGACCTCGATTGACAACATTTTACGTATGTTCCATGCCTTCCAATGCAGATTGAATGCTCGTTTGGGTCTTAATACCAATGTAAATTAGGCAATTCTGCAAAATGGTTTATTAAAGCCATGTGCTGATGTGTCGTTTGACATTCAATTCTTGGTAACACTGAACAACAGGAAATGACACTGACAGGACAATATCTTAAGTATAAACCAGGAATCCGGAACTTTTATAATATCTCACTCTACTAGTAATACGTATGTACGAGTCGTACGTACGTATTACTAGTACGACCGCATCCTCATTAACCAAGACTGGGCCTTGCCGAAAAGCGACATAAAGCACCAAGGCTTAATGGACATGACAACCTGCTGACTCCAAGACTGCATCAGATAGAAAGTACCATTCGACTTTACATCTCTACAGTAATCTGCCGAAAATAACAGGAAAGGCCTATTGGTGAAGCTATCGAGGGGGGACTGTTGGCATCAACTCAAATTTCAGGTCTTGTTCTTTTGGGCTTCTACGATAGTCAACTCGTTTAGTGTGGCATGATGCAAATACCAACTGAACGACAACCACATAATGTCCAAAGTTATCTTGTTACATCAAACTCAAATACAAGTGACTACCTTTAGCTTTTCACCGCTCTCTTCAACCATCATACGCATGCAATCTCTTCGCCCAAGTGTTGATCACCCAAGGCGTAGGGTGACACTCCACCAAACGCGCAAAGACACTGAGCTAATGGCCGCCATCCAATCCCAGACTGCCTGTAAGCCAGGAAGGGAAACAGGAGAATGCGCTAGAACTGTAAAAGTATAGCTTGTTTCGTCCATCATCTCGACAACATTAAGCGTGAAACCAGTTCAACAACATTGAGCATAAATTCTAAAAGTGAAGTATAGTATAGGGGTATTGATATAAACAAATCTAAATGAATCCCTGTAAATGTTCATCGCATAACTCCAATGTCTCCAAAACCCGCATAACGCATAAATCATCGCTCATTCTCCCTGAGATAACGACGGCCTCTCAGTTGATGGACTCGCCGAAATCTTATCGTTACCTGGACTCACCGACCCCGTGAGTATTGCCCAGACATTCGATTCAGAACTCTTATGGTCGACAATATCACTAAAAAAAATCAGCCTCGATCTTTTCCACCGGAACAAGAACTTACGTCCGGTGATCCTCATCCCCTCCGTAGAGGGCATCGTCGTCCAGATATTTCAGCCGACGAAGACCATCTGGGTCATTACCGAAGCTCACGAACTGAAAGGCGAAGGCGGTGTCGCCAATGCCTTTGTCTTCCATTCGCTTGATAATCTTCGTTATGCAGGTTTCGACACCTCTCTCTTCAAGCGAACCAGTGCGCTCCCATATTCCATCTGTCAAGATAATAACGCTTGTTGGTCGTTTGGGATCCACCATACTAGCATCTGCGAATATCTGGTTGAATGAGTGCTTCATATTGCAGAGAGTTTCAGCGTCGTTGCCGCCGAACCATTGCCGCACTGGGTTGATGAACTTGTCCATTTTAAGAAAAATTCGAGGTCGACGTTCCTTCGGGTATCTCATGTCTGGTTTTGATGTGAAGCGGATTTCTGGACCGGATTGATCGATCTTTCTGACGAGCCATACCAAAACATCTATCACTTTGAGTACCTCGCGCCACCTATCACGCATCGTCACAGAATCGTCTATTATAAAGACAAACCGCCGATTCCCCATCCGATTGTGGAACTTTTCGTAGCCCTCCAATGACTCCCTTTTACCATTGTTCTTACGGTGACTGACAACATTGTCAATAGTAAGGTCCCCATACATACCCGCTTCGTTCTGTTTCTGCGGAGTGAGTCTGTTGATGTCGACAGATGTCCTGGCATGGCTACTGGCGTCAGGGGCCGAATGGTGATGATTATCTTGAGCAGAAAATGAGATGCCAGGATGCATTTGAGAACCTAACGTGATTCCCAGGTTGAATTCATTGGTTGATACTGGTGAGACAGGAGAAGATTTGTCTTCCAACTCAGATTTAGCTTGAATGCCATTGGGACTCCACTGGGGTGACATGTGCCGATCAATTGGAGTTCCGTTGGTCGAGGACATTCGAGTGTTGATACCAAGAGAGTCTGGCTGGTGCACATCGGGGTGATTTGTGGCCATATCGATATGCCTCGAAGGTCCCGGATGGGAGAACGGTCGTTGATGAAGAGTTAGATCGGGCTGAAATACAGAAGAGGCCATATTCATTGGCGACTGAGTAAGTATCGTAGTGTTATGGAAGACGGGTTGAGGTAAGGGAGACCCGTTATAATGCCCTGAGGGAGCAACAGGGTGAAAGAGTTCTCGGTAAGTTCCCTCAAAGGCCTTCCAGATAAGGATGGGGTATTGTCTTTCTCGATATGGCACAAGCATCCAATGCTCGACGAGACTGCAGACATTGCGTGACAGGAAAATAGGACCCTGTAGCGCATCGAGCGCCGCTGAATGTGATTTCACAACACAAGTAAGGGCTGTGGAACTGTTATGGAAACATTCGCCAAAGCTACCTTCGGCAAGAAGTGGCCAATGTGTCCTGATCTCTCTTCTGCGATCATTGGCAGCTTCATCAAGGGCAGCCGTCCCGCCAGCAACCCAGACAATTGCTTCGCTGATAACACAACCAAGAGACCATACATCGGAGGCTACTGGAACCTGCATAAAACCTTTCTCCTGGTCTCTGTAGAACCTGGTTGCTTCGGGAGAGCCTGTTGTAACTTGTCAACGCAATCCAATAATGTGAGAGGAGAGTAGTTACAATATGTCCTATTTCCGTCGTTATCCTGGAAACTGGATTCATCCTCATCTATTGGTCGACTGGGTGTCGCAGTATCGAAATCAGCAAGCTTCATTTGGAAGCCATACGAGTACCGCCCATGCTGACCAGGGAACACCAAGATGTTGGCAGGCTTGATATCCCGGTGAGCACTACGACATTAGTAACAATCAAGGAAATCTGGAGTGTCACGTACAATCCTGTTCGTTGATTCCTAGGGCCACCTCCAAGGTTTTGTATCTTGTCGATGGCTTTGGTGAGACCCATCAAGCCGTATAAGAAATACCGCCTCTCTTCTTCCGTGGCTGGTCTTTCGTTGCGCTTGAATAATTCGAGAAGGCTGCCTTCACTCGCATGCTCCAGGATCATGAAACAGCGATTGTTTTGTTCAAATGAACCAAGATATTTGACAATGTAATCGCAAGACTCGATCGCGGCGAATGCGTTGTATTCCTTGATCCATGCATCTCGCAAACTTTCTCGTTCTCGTGTGCGGTACTCTTTAAAGACGACAGTACCCTACCCATGTTAGTTGGAATTGGAGATGCGAAAGAGGGAATTCACCGTTGAACTCCATTCGTGATCGAAGCATTCAGGATATAAGGTCACGACTCTAATAATCGATTTGGAGTGGTTTGAATCAGTTGTTATCGTGAAAGTTGTTTTGATAGGTAATATTTGCTGAGGATCGATGTATCGCCTATCCATGGGGGTGTGTCTCGAGAATATCAGAGGACAGAACATCCATTGGTTCTCGTAAAACTCGTTCATGTCGTCGACAAGTGCAGGATCATCGCCGAAACATCGAACATTGAGCAAAGGTAGTCGCTGGTCCTGATAACCATTGGAAGTGAAGTTGTTGATGAGGTATGTCCTCCCGATGTACACCAAAATGGAGAAGATGTTCAAGTAGCCGTTATCAATCGTCGTGGGAAGAGCGTGGATGTTGCGATCGATCGCTCGAGATAGTCTTTGCTGGCCACTTTTCCTCCACCATCTGGCCGTAACAGCAGGGCTAATAAACCTGGTCACAATGTCGTTTCCATCGAGTCCCGGTTGCGATTCCTGCCGAACATATCGTATAAACTCCTCATTGCGCTCGTCGCGCGGGCGCTTTCTAGGATTGAACATGGAGGCTATTCAGCGAGGACTACAAGAGTCCGGTGTGAAAGTGAAATGAGCAATCTTTCTGTTCCAGTTGCGTACAATTTAGATATGCAGAAGAGGAGAGTTTTGGTGTTGATGATGGAAAATGGAAGTGGTGAGGTCTTTTCCGGTAAATTATTTAAGGTCGCGCGAAAGTGGTTCGCATAAAAGGCATGTGCGATCTTCTCCAACAAGGCACTTTCAATTCGTGCCAATTCGGGTCATCAGCTCTCCAGATTGGTTGGGAGGGTGTGCATATGCAGCAAGGCTCTCCTCTGCAGCATGGTATCGTGCCCACCACTATCTGGTGAAGTAGGCTGTGTTGAAGATGCCTTAAAAAGCGAAGCCACTCATTGTCTGCCTGATCGTATGATTTGGATCTCTAATCCGAGGATCCATACCTTGAAAGAGGCTGAGACGGAACATGGTGGATATAGTTCATCATGGGGAGGCTTGTTCGAGACCAGATGGCAGAGCCTCATAAGAGGGTGAGAGAAGAGAGATGGTGTGACAGACACATCGGCGCGGGGAACCAGGCTGCAGCCTAACATATGATTTCACACATGGAAATGAATTGACATCATCAGGCATATCCCCTCTGTTGAATAATAGCTGAGA
The DNA here is from genome assembly GCA_013184375.1 of Fusarium newnesense. Classification (NCBI taxonomy): domain Eukaryota; kingdom Fungi; phylum Ascomycota; class Sordariomycetes; order Hypocreales; family Nectriaceae; genus Fusarium; species Fusarium newnesense. The sequence continues at coordinate 25,105 of JABCJW010001276.1, read as the reverse complement.
TATATCTTTTTCACGAGCTCATGACTCGTGTCGGAAAGTCTATTGTCTATAAAATATATACAGGAATAAAATGGCGGGAAATGAGACAAAATCAACAACCTAGATTGTGTTGTGTGTGTTACTTTAAGATGTGTATTTGACTCTTTCGCCGTGCGGCCTGCGCAGCATGAAAAGAATGACCATCCAAACAACAATGGTCACAATCGTGATGGTAGCGGAAAGGCCAAAGAAGAGAGAAAATATCTCCTTGTTCAATCTCCATGGCGCCTGTGCGTTCACTTGAGGCCATTCAAGAATGCCGCTCTGAAAGAAAGACTGCAAATATAATTAGTTGTTGCAAGATGTCCAAGGAGATAGTGACGTACAGCCATGAATGTTCCAGGGAGGAAAATGAGAGTCACAAAAGTGATAATATGCATTGAGCTTGTCTCTCGCTTGGTCTTGTTGGCGATACTCTCCATGTTCCGAGTTGATAGGTGAGCGCTCTCTGCGTAGATCTTGTTTATTTGGATGGTTTTGTATTGGAGAATGGTATTATACTAAGGAAGTCAATATTGAATCTCTCAGTCTTGACAAGTGAATTACCATTTCTTTGCTCTCCTTGACGAGCAATAGAAGCGCATTGAGCTGCGCCTGATGATTGTCGATGTTCGCCTCAATATTTCGAGAGTGCCGACAATATTGAAGAAAGGAGTCTTCGCAACCCTTCTTGATCTCTTTCAGAGCGGGGAGCCGATACTGAGTCATGAGACACTGGTAGTGCTCGCGGATCTGTCTGATAACTTGATTGTTCAGCTTGAGAACCAGGAGCGCTTCTTGAATCGTCTCCAAGCCTTGTTGCAGTTTCTGTAGCTCGTCAAAGGAAAAAACTTCAAGCCTCTCGAGTCTTTTGACCCGGTCATTGAGATCACCCCACGGATCCTGTTTTTCATTGCTTTGACTGCGGGTTGTCCCAGATTCCAGACTCGTCATGTGCGAGAGCCTTTTTGAGGGAGATTCAGCCAACCCCGTTATGATTTTCACGTCTTTAACAAGGCCCGACTCGTCTTTGATGGCAGGCGTTCTCGCTTTGTCCACAAGTGGTTTGATACCATCAAAGAGTTCGTTGATATAGAATCTCCAATCATCATCGCACCAATCAATCAGCACAGTGAGAACCTCAAGCGAAGACGAAAACGCCTGTGGAACAGATTCTAGAACGCTTGATCGGAGGCATTTATTCTCAGCCAAAGCCTCTCGAAACAGTTCCTCGTTCAGTGAGTTGCCCTTGCAGGTCACCCAAAACGACTGCCCGTTTTTAATGTCAAAGGAATGATATACTGCGAGTTGCCGGACTCCCCAAGATCTGTTCGGGATGGAGGTGGAACTCTCGACGGATCTCAAAACAAACGAGTACCTAATTTCGCGTCCTGAGAGACCCATTCGATCGAGAGGGAGGATATCATCCTCATGCGAGAGCAAAGTATTGTCGTCATTGAACTGAGGGAGATTGCACCATTCCTGAGCAGAGTGCGACCGCTGGAAAGAGTAGAGACAGCTTAGAAACGATGGTGGAATTTGTTGATATGTGCAGAGATATTTGAACATCTTGACTGGACATCTGATTTGATCTTTGGAAGATTTGGACTGGAGAGACCTGAGTTTGTTAAATTTGGTGCCCAAGTACGGAACAGTGCACTTACACGTATCTCATCTTTGGGGCTTTCTTATTTGGCTGTAAGCGAAGTAATAAGTCTTCCATGGTCTTGATATCACCCGAGAGTGATTGACAGTTGCATTGAGTCATGCAATCGCACGTTTCGAAGATCTTAAGACAAGCATTTTCAGGTCTCGGGTGAAAGATTCGAGCCGCTTCTCTATTCCAAGTAGTAGCTACTGCTTGTCGGGCTCTGGTACTTCTTCTGCTGGGAGCAGTTTGAGGATAGTTGTGAGAGGCATCGCATAGCCTGTCGAAGTAAAGTTCCGGTTCGGACAGCTCCACAGTAGTGATACTATTTTGGGAGGACATGATAGTATTGACAATTTGATAATGAGCTTGTGCTTGATGGCTTCGTAGATTACTCGGGACCAAGCTATTTTATTTCCTTGAAGAGAATTCCAATTCCACAGAACAGGGATACAAAAATCGCACAGCCTAGATCATATGCAACAGCAAAATTTGATGAAGAATGCCTGGTATTGACTGTGCTCAAAAAGAAGTTGGCAATGATGTTTGTGGATGGTGTGAATGGACATGATAGAGATAGACAATGGGCATGAGGCTAGGTAGGATACTGACATACAAAGTGGCTGAGTCGAAGGCGCGTGCAATAGGCCTCATGTAACCCGAACTGAATACTCAATATTGCTCATATGCGTAAATAAGTAGAAGAACATGCAGGGATTCACATTGGGTATTGCAAAAAGATATATCAGGAATGTATCTGTACCCGCTTGCATGGTTCATGGCGCTAGATCATAGATTTCGTCTTTCTCAGCCTGGTCCAGATGTCAGCTGCTGGGTTGGAGACGTCACAGGATGATACAAATGCAAGAGGACAACTCACTTCAGTCAAGCTCCTTGGAAGATAGAACACAAACTCAGTTCCTATAAGCTGGAGCCACGGATCAGCTTCTGATACACCAACGTACTGCCACTCGCAGTGACCCGACCTACGCACCTCGACCTCAATGCTCCGGTCATTAAACTTGGCCCGAAGGTGCTCTCGTACATCCTCTAGCCGCAACTTGTATGCCACAATAGAGTTGTGCTTCATGGTGGCAACCAAATGATTGGTGATTGTGGAATGCGGTTAGATTCTGGTGACGGAGTCTTTGTTTTCTCAGTTCTGTATCGCGCAAGGTCGTCTTGGGCGTTTTTGTCGCCTGAAGACAGTCTGCCTTGGGGATGGTTAGGGAACTACGCCAGGCATATCGGGCAGATTGCTAGATATCCGCTCTCCTGACGGCTGCGGCTCAAGATAACGCGGGGCTTGCTCGGAGTATCAGAGGTTGACTGGTCGATTCTCGCTGGACAGCGCAACGGGCCGGGCTTAGGGGATCAGGCCCTCGGATCAATTGCCTATCGAGTTCGAAGTGTGACCTCTGTACGCCATATTGCAGCTGAAAAAGTGCCAAGGGAGGCACAAGCAGCAAGGGTGGTTGAAATGACGGACGCCGTTGGCTGAAAGCCCACCGGCTTTTGGGGCGATGGCTTACATTTTGGTCATGCAGGTGATTGCGAAGTCAACATGCAGCGAGGTGCAGCCTGATGTGACTCTTATTCCGAGCTTAATCTGCATCTTGAAAGAGACAGAGAAGTGGAAGAAGCATAAGATGCGAAGGGCCTGCAACGTCTCTGTGTGTCCTTTGGAAGTGTTCAGCAATGCCGTTGTCAATGTTTCATCACAAAGCGGCTATGAACAACTGCCTCAAGGATGACTCGATAACTGTCAAAGAAACTGTGCATCAATCACCAGTTGATTCTCGGGCTCTGAACGCCAACCTGAGCGATACCGACCAAAACACTGACCGAAAACATCCTTCATGCGCGTTGTGTTAACCATAATTGACGGCCTTATCGAAAATATGTCTAGCTTTCAGGTCGAATTTGTCAGCAGTGTCGACGTCGGGTCTATGATCTCGATATTTCTGGTCGATGACTGGAGGGGTTGGGGAGATCGGGCTCTGGATGCTTACACAAACAACGTATCTTGATTTGATGCTGGAGACTTGGGCAGTGTAGACAGGGCTTTCATTTTGTGCGACAGTTGTTGCGTAAATCGTTTGTGACTGGGAAGTGTAGATGTAATGTAATGCTCAAACTCGAATTACTTGAAGTTAATCATTGATGTTCAGAAATGCAAGTTGAGCGAACGAAAGGAAGGCACGGCCAGTGAACCAAGATACCCGTGATGGTGGTGCAATGTTTGGGAAGTTGCATCCGCAACCCTTTGGAAGTCGTGGAGTCCAACTTTTGCATCGTCATCAAAAACCTCAACATGATCCATTCAATCTTTTCTTGAGTCAGCTTCGAGACACTCAAGTCACCGACCCTGAAACAGATTAAACTAGCAAGAACTTCATCCTGACTGTCTGAAATCCGTTCTAATTGCTGATGGCTACCTGTGGAACACCTTTTATTCCAGGACCCCATCGAAATCAGGCCGAGATTGTCAATATTCAGGGCGGCCGACCAGGAGCGCCGAATGAATTGAAGCCTGCGACGCTGGTTGCACCACTCGGATTTAGTGTCACCGAGGAGGGCGGCAATGGCTCTGTCAGGCGGGGAAACGTTGAAGCCTGATTCCGCCCTACAAGGCTGCTTTAAACACAAGCTTTAGCTGATGTGGAGAAACAAGCTTGGCTTCGTCCCTGGATCGAATCCGTTTGGCATAACCTTCTTAAAACCGTTCCGTTCCAAAAGCGAAACCAATAACGAGCGCGTCGGTGCGAGCCGTGATTAATCAATCCTTTCATTCAAATGCCGTCTTGGAACGGACACGGACTTGGGCACCAGAACCCAGCCACAGTCCGTTCCTCTTGAGATGACGATGCAACCCTGCAAAGCCGAGATATAGCGCTGAACTGAACCTGCATCGCCACACCGACACAGAAAAATCCGCTGCAGGTGCTCTGAAACCAAAGCCGAGTCCGACCTCTGGCTTCAGTATCACAGCCACATTCAATATTCAAGTCCGCTTCTCAACCACAACAACTCAATCTCTGGTCATCTCTTGACCTACGGGCACGGTGAATAGAGGGAGAGCATCAGATCCGCTTTGAGGTAACTTCAAATGCGATGAAAAGGATAAGCTAGGATCCATGAGTCGTGGATCTAAATGAGACGTTTTCCCCACCGTTGACAAGTTTAATGATTCAATTTCATCAACGCTAGCATCAAAACAAACCGTTCAAACCGTGTTCACAATGGCTTCGAGATCAGACCCAAATGTTCCGTTGCTCAAGACGTGCCAGACGTGTTTTCATGCCAAGATTCGGTGCGAGAAATCGCAGGAGTCTGGAAAATGCGACAGGTGTTTGCGCTTGAACAAGACATGTGTTTTTAATCCTTCTCGGCGACGAAAGGCTTTGAGACCCGGGTGAGAATTTTGTACTTTGTGATTTGCAGCAACTAACCTGGCTCAGGCCGTCAAGGAATCTTGAAGCTGCAAGTCCTACAAGATCGAGGTCACCATCCTTGACCTCGGCCAATGCGACTTCAGCAAATGTTACGGATACTTCACCCGGTGTGTCCACGACACCAGCTAGCATTGATACCGAAGCATCTCACAACCCGTTCTCCAGGGGGATATTATCAGTCGAGAAAGGGCAAGAGTTTCTCGATACCTTCAGAATGCGCATGTCACCTCATTTTCCGTTCGTGGTAGTTGCAGAGTCGGTCACTATTCAGGGGTTGGTTCAAGACAAACCAACGTTGTGTGTTGCGATACTCGCGGCAGCTTCACATGAGGATCTCAGGCTTCAGCAAGAATTGGGCAAGCTCTTCAACGAAATCGTCCTTGTCAGGATGATAAAAGGGCCTTTTGCAAGTTTGGATATGCTGCAAGGGTTGTTGGTGCATTTGGCTTGGTGAGTTGAACGTCTCTTCACAATTCGTCGCTAATGGTCCAGGGCGCATTTTCATCAAGGAACCATGAAGTACACACAGCATCTTTCACTTGCAGCAAGTATCATTTCGGACATGAGACTTGATCGGCCGAGAGTTGCAAGTCTATGGGCTTTGAATCGAGAGAGCAAGCATGGGTCTGGTGAAATGACGCCTGATGAGATGAGAGCTTTGGCCGGGACTTATTATCTTTCTTCAAGGTATGTCGTTCAGTAACCTCAAAACAGCGTCTAACATGCCACAGTTCGGCTGTATTGCTACAGAAGTCCCACCACTTTCGGTACTCCCCATTTATCCTCGAATGCTGTCACAATCTTTTGTCCGGGGGAACCGCCCCTTCAGACAGACATCTCCCATATATCATTTATCTTCAGAAGCTTACCGAAGAGGTCGACGATGCAGTCATTGAAGCCACAGGGTCAATTCGAGGGTCAAGACAGGATAAGCTGCCTGCTGAGCTACATAGAATCAGAGAGCGATATACGTCGACAAAATCATCCTTGCCCTTTCCGCTCAGCGAGAGTCGTAAGTGCCTGTTCCCACCAAGGCAGAGTCTCTTCTGACACATCTAGCCACTATTCTTCTTCAATTGCATGTCCTTGACCTCCTTATCTGCCAGCCTTCACCGGATGGCATCTCATACGGCCCAAACGGCTTCCAAAGTCTTCAGCAAGGCGCAGACCAGAGCCGTCTTTTAGATTGGCTCTCACAAAGCATGTCTGCTGCAAAGTCCCTTATCAGCGTGATCCTCCTTCTCCCACAGGGCGACGAAGACACGATGCCCAACATAGGCTGGATCATGCTATACTGTGCAGTCTCCCTATCAGTACGACTCGATCTTGTAGCAGCACAACCTGAAAATGCACAAACTGCAGGCCATCTTCGACGTATTCTCGACATGCCTCATACCCTTCGTCAAATCGTCCTACGCATGGAATCTGCTTCAAACTTGAATCCAGGGGATGGTGAATCAGATCCATACTTTGGTCTTGCGAGAAGAGCCCGGCGTATCGAAAGGTGGTATCTTGAGCGATGTGGTCCTGTCGAATCGCCTGAAGTCGGTAGTCTTTTCGGATCTTCCGAGACATCACCATCAAACCCGTTTACCGCAGATATTGGACTCACCCCATCGTCTTTTCAAGATCCTGGCTTGGTGCCGAGTCTTCAAATAACAGGTGAACCAGATGATACGTGGATGACCAACATATTAGCAGACCTCGAGGCTGATACAGGGATGGAAAGCCTGTTGTTCACTGGACCTTTTGACTTTCTCGGTGAGCGTCAACAATAGCGTCGAGGAATGGCTTTATATACTTCTGTACGGATACGGATAAGGAGAAGCGTCGGAGTTGGTGATGGCAATAAAATTATGCCCGTCGGATCTTCCATTTGTGTTACATATTACATCCCGTATACCGCCGGACCAATACCCAAACTCCGTCTATGTCTATGTTCATGTACATCGTTGACTATTTTTTACCCTTCTTTCCCGCAGCCTTTTTCTGCTTCTCTTTGCCCTTCTTGATGGCATCGACGAGCTCCTCGATCTCGGCCTCCTTTTCCTTTTCGGTCTTCTCCTTGGCATTCTTTTCATGGGCAGCCTTTTTGGCAGCTCTCTTCTTGGCCTGGATCTTCTCGACCTTTTCAATTAGAGCATCGCTCTCTTGCCACAACTTCTTGGCGACTTCTTCATCTTTGACTTCCTTTCGTGCAAAGTCGACCTCCATACATTCCTTGATGAGCTTTCCACCAGGACCTCGAGCAAAGTCACCGTCCATGGCGGTGTAGAGAATGGATTGCGCGGCCATGTGAGGAGACTTGAGGAGGAACCAGGGAACCAAGTAGCCGGCGAGGTAGATTGCGAGTCCCCAGAGAGATCCACGCGTCAACCAGCGACGGGTGCTGGGGGTTCGAGCAAGACCGGGGTCCACGAAGACTACTCGGGTATTGTTGGGAGCCTTGTCGGGACGTTCGTAGGCATCGAGGTGCTTCTGGAACGCTTGGCCAAATACATTCATGGCGAGCTTGCTGCGAGCATATGCGGTACCGGGACTCCAGTTGGCAGTTGAGACGGGCTCCTTGAGGGACGGTGATCCAATGTAGGATGAACAGGTAGGAATAATAACTCGAACATCTCGATCGATGGGCTGCGCACGAAGAGCCGGGCTTAGAATACCGAGTAAATGGAAATTAGCCAAAAAGTTGACCATCCACGTCTCCTCAATACCCTCCTCCGACTCCCTCCTCTTTCCACCAGGGGGTGTCATGGTGGCAGCGCACAAAATAACCATATCCAACCGTCGAGGCGGCGCATTATCAATCCACTTGGTCGCAAACGTTCGAATACTGTAGAAATCCGACAAATCGACTTGTTCCGTGTAGATCATCTGGTTGTTCGTCTTCTGTCGCAGATCCTGGATATACTCGACGAGGAACGGATCCGACGGAGGCGCCTGTGTGAGCAGAACCAGCTGCGCACCCTGAGATGCGAGTCCGAGGGCCGTTTGGGCGCCTATACCGGACGTTCCGCCGGTCATCATGACGACTTTGCCATGGAGGAGGCGCTGGCTGGGATTCTTGCGGCCGGAGGTCCAGATTTTGAGGAGGGTTAGGAGGGTGAGGGTCAGGATGGTGTAGATTATTGTGCGGCTGTGCTGACGGACTTGTTCGGGGATGCCATTTTCGAGAATGCCGAGGAAGAGAACGAGAGGCATGGCGATGAGTTGATGCGGTGTTGTTCAGCGCATGTTGGAGGATCTTCTGCGCTAGACATGATGGAGATTTGGTGTCGTGGCCCTCTAAAGAGCTTCACGTGATCGACTTGTACTTGCCATGAGCATCAATTTCAAGATCATGTCAACAACTTATGTCGACAAATAAAATATTAATTGGCTATCTGATTATTCATCCATTACCATGATTAATCTTGGTATCTGTCATCTTTCTTCTTTCTCACCCAAATCTCACCAACCGGATCACCATGATCAGCTACACACTCCCAATCACCAATACCGTGCTGAGCAGAGGCCTTTCTAACACCCCTACCACCACCGCCAATGATGAGATTTCCAGGCCGATAATTCTCATCATGCTTCATACGACGAATTACGCTTCCATGAACTCGTACTGTATCAGGCACGTCTCGGACTTCACCTCCTGGGAGGGGCCAGCGGATTGGCTTCCATGATCCGTCGGACTGAAGATCCATTCTACGGAAGGGCATGTACTCCATGATTTTCCAAGCTGTTACAGCGAAGGGACCGAGACCTTGGCCGTATTCGAGGGAGTCGTGGATTCGTGCTGTGCAGGCGCCGTGCATCACATCGTGGAAATCGTTCTTGGGATGGTCTTCTTTTTCGTCCATGGGCATATCAGGTGCACGGCCTGGACCTCCACTGCCGCTCGAGACTCGAAGATCAGGAATTGGAGGTCGTCCGGTAGCTTCTTGCCATTCGTGAGCAGCACAGCATCCCATCTCTGCGACCTTTTCGTCATCGAATGTGAGCCCAGCTTTCTGAGCCTCCCTCACAATCCATGCAAGGGGAATGTGACTGGCACTCTTGCTACCTTCGAGCATTTCCCAGCCTCCGCCAACATCAGCATGGCCGCCAGAGAACCAAACTTCGTCAATGTCTTGGGCGCCATCGTCGTCAATATTGTTGATCTCATCGAGTGCAAGGCCGGAGAGGTTGGAGAAATTGTCTGGATCTCCGCATTGGCTTGGTCTTCTGCACGATCGCGAGCGGGCACGATACGGCGCATATGCGTTGCCTTTCTTCTTTCGACCCCCTCTCTTATCATTGGGAGAGAGATGATTGCCTTTTCTGCCTCGATCGTCGTGTCCGTTGAGTTCCTCGCGGATGTCATTGATTGCCTTGTGAATGTGGTGACCTTTGTCATCTTTCTGCTTGGGCCGATCTTGGTACATAAGATCCTGACGAAACTTGGCTCGTCTTTCGTCAATGCTGACAGCGTGGCGAATTACTCGTGCACTACTGCGTGCGGTGTACGGAAACTTGCTACGTTGCATCCAGGCTGTCTCAAATCTTGGAACAGAATTGACTGTATCAAACAGCCCAAGGAAACGGATACGGCCAACCGGGCGAGAGAAGGTTTCTCGAAAACCCTTCATGAACCGAAACATCTCGTCGCGCTTCTTCTTTGCGGCTTCGGTCTCTTTGCTTGGTGGTTTGTCACAATCTTCCTCGTCTTCAGGAACTTGCTCACGACCTTGCCATTGAGCAAATGCCTTCCAAGCGAACTTGACCATTTCCTCGTTACCGTGCGACAAGAGTCCAATGTAATCGAGCATCTCGGCCAGGAAGCGTGCGATATATGCACCCCGGCTGAAACCGAACATATAAATCTCATCGCCGGGGTTATAAAATCGCATGAGGAATCGATAGCCTCCTACGACATGCTGGTCAAATGACGAGCCAATGGCCGAGTCTTTGGCTTTTTGATACCAAGAGCTAAACCGTGCTCGAATGCCGGTATGAGTGAGCGATCCTGAGACGACATATGTTCCAATGCCCGCTGGATTATGTGAGTTGAGTGTGACTGCGACGAACGGGTCACTTACGTTGGTAGTAGTGGTATTGGTCATCGGCTTGACGGTCAAGCATTCGGAAGATCTTGAGGATGTTGCTGTCACTATCGTCACCATGGAACTTGTTCCCTGTTCCATCGAAACAGAGAACAAGTTTCCGAGGCTTTCGCCCAAATCCGATACCTGCGTCGTGTCCCATTCCCGGAGTTGAAGGTCTGCTCTGAAAATCCCGAGATGATTCAGGGTGGCCTTTGACAGACTCATTCAGAGAGTTCGGGGCAAGGTGACTGTAGTCCATTGTAAAGTACTTTTACTCGGTAACACCAGGAGGAGGTTTGTAACACAGCACAAGGTGCTCACGAATGCAGCCGGGTGCAGCTGGGGAGCAGCCTCTTATGTTGGGCATGACCACTAGCCCGGAGTGTCTCAAATCTCATCGAACTGAACCATGTTTCGGTCAAAGATCAGCCAAGCGGCACACAATACCATAATTACAGTATGCATCCCCGCAGCTACCTGCGGCGGTACAAGAACAAGATAAGACAGTGGCTCAATGTCTTAGATGGCGGCGCCAGTGAACAGGTAGTGGGTGTTTCCAGGCTGACGATTTGATCTCTCCCGGCGATCTCTACCATGGCGATACCCTCTAAAGGGGCCGCTTCTCTCTGACTGGCTTATGCATTCAGCCCAAGACATTTGAGGAGCTCAACAAGAGACCATCGTCGAACCAAGATGGAGCTTTCACCGTGCCAACTCCACTAGGTCATCCTTGCATCTGGGTTGCACCTCTCACCAACCAGAATTCGCTGATCGTCATCAATTGCCGATAGCTGTGAATTGCGTTCACTACTATCTCGTTTTTGGAGACATGCAGGTTGCCCGCGTCGAGCTGAGAACCCTCTTTGGGAGATTTGGGTGATGATCTATTAGATGTGGCTGCCCGAGAGATTTTTGCTGTCGATCGACATCCCTGGTTCTTCTTGGAAAAAGTCTGAGCGCATGCCAATCGGAGAATGAATTACTCCAGCGCGGAAGCTATGAGCCGCTATTGAGGGCCGTCCCTAGGATGGCCTGGACGGATATGCGCAAACATGGCCGAGAATTGGTACATTGATAATGATTTGGAAGCTGAGACACTAACAAGCCATCGACGTTGGTGGCAGTCCAGGTCTGAGCAGTCAGCAACTTTCAGCTGTATGGAGATCAATTATCAGCTCTATGAAGATCAATTGCTCGCACTGAGAGTCTACAGCTTACTATTCTTCCAAACAGCGTTCCTCTTCTCGACAAAACTCAAGACACCCTCCTTCATATTATCACCACCTTCCATGCTCTTATAAATCCCCCCATCAACCCTGTTCGTACTCTCTCTGGGCCCCTCAGCTTCCCACCCTCCCAAAAGACCCTCGCGCGACACAATAATCGAGTCAGGCGAATTGCCAGACATTTCAACAGCCCACTTCAACGCCTCTTGAACAACATCCTCCAGCTTAACAACCTTGTTCACAATACCCCAGTCAAAGAACTGCTGTGCGCTGTACATGCGTCCTAAAAGCGCTACTTCTGATGCCCGTTGTCGTCCTACCGTTCGGATAAGACGCGGCAGTGCACCCGCGATGGCGACGACGCCGCGCTTCACCTCTGGAAGACCAAACTTGGCGGTTTCGCTGGCGATGACCATGTCAAGGTTAAGTATCATTTCCATTCCACCGCCAAGGCAGAGACCATTGACAGCTGCGATGATGGGCTTCTTTCCATGGCGGTTACTCAAGCCTCCAAAGCCGTTCTCTGCCCACTTCTCCACGTCTTTCACATTTCCTTCTGAGTTCTTGACGTTCCATTCTTTGAGGTCTGCGCCAGCGCAGAATGCACGTCCGGTGCCTGTTAAAATGGCGCAGCGCAGTAAGGGCTCGTTGTCGTACCATTTCCAGAGACGGTCGAGATCGAAGCTCATCTGGCGCTGGAGGGCATTGAGATGTTCTGGGCGGTTGAGAGTGACGAGAACAACGTGAGGATGGGGGAATGATATGTCGGTATGAGGCACCTTTGGGGGATTGAGTGACTTTGACATGATGATTAATTTACGTGAGTGATGTGATTTACTGATGTTGAACAGTCTGAACGATTGATAATCTGGAGCTCGACCTCTTATTTACATCACTACAAGCTCCAGGACCATGGTAAGCTCAGTGTGGGGAACCTCGGCACCTCGGAAGCTCCCCCAACAAAGGCAACGCGCCGACGATCCCCCTCATTAACACCACATAGTCTGACAGAGACATGAGACATTGGTAAGTTACTGTAGACTCAATTGTATATTCCCACAGCTCTCAAACGCCCTCACCTAGTTCATTGGTATTGCAACCCATCGAATTATAATAATAGTACATTTTAAGTGTCCCCTCATCACGCCGGTAGTCCGCGTTTCTCGCTCTCAGTGAAAAAGATCACCATACGCCAGAGCTTCTTGACAAGATCCTCCGCCTCATCATCGAGTGCCTGTGAAACGTTAGTTAGTAATTTGATCATAAGACATGAACTGGGGTGAAACGTACTCCTTCTAGCTCTTCCACTAGAGCGGCTGCAGTACCGTGAGCGCGAAGATGTTCCTCCACTGCTTCGACGAGCATCTCCTCTTGTACACCAAGATACTCAACAATCTTCTTCTCCACGAATGGTCGAAGCTTGTCCTTTACTACTGCATCATCCATGAACTCCCACTTGACCTTCCATCCCCACAGACCATCCTTGTCCGATGGGATCTCTTGGGCCAGGGATCGAACAGCCTGTGAGATTTCCTCCTCTGTCATGTGAGCCGTAGCAGAAGAAGGCTCGAATTGGATAGGCACCAGTTGTCGCTTTGTAGACGTGTCCGCTTCCTCGTCATCCAAGAGACCCTCCACCTCTGCGATTGTGCGCCGTTGTGGTGCTTGCCTGGATGCTTGAGCCTTCTGAGCTGCGGCTCCGAGGGATAGCTTGAACGGCTGTGGTGCAGCGGCGGGTGCTTGTCGCTGGTCCATTTCTTCAGCTTGCTTGTCGAGGAACGAGTCGGCCATACCACGTGCGCGCTCCATCTCAGCTTTTTCGCGACGCTGTTCATCATGCTCTGCTCTTCTGTCTGCTTCATCTCGTGCTTCTTCGTCTGCACGATCACCAGCTCTCTTACGAGCCCAGCCGCTGTGGTCGCGGTAGTAAGGGTGTGTCTTGCGACTTGCTTCTTTCTCATCATCCCATGCCTTTTCGCGCTCAAGCTGCTCTTGCTTTCGTTGTTCGAATGACTCGGCATCTTGACGTTCTCGCTCGCGCTCTCGGTCTATTGCTGCTTGTCTTGATCGTTCTCTGTTGCTCCACTTGCGCTCAGCTTCAAGGTATGCTTTCTCGTCCTCGTCATCCTTCTTGGACTTGTACCGTCGGTACAGCTCTCCATCGCTGGCGTCTGTGTCGTCGTCTTCTTGGTGAATTGAAAGGTCTGTGTTTGAAATACCTCCATTCACAAAGGCAACTCGCTGTCCATTCTGTCCCTTAGGTCCTGATGGCGCATTTGCTATGCTACCTCTTGGGCCAAGAGGAATATTGTTAGTAGCTGGTGGTGAATCGAGTCGAGAATGTCGGGCTGGTCCATTCCGTCGTCGCTCCATCTCCTCCATCTCCTCTTCCTTTTTCAGTCTTTCCAGATCTCGTTGATTGCTGCGTTCTCGGAAAGCAGCGATTTCCTGTGCCACAACTTCCCTCATCTCAGCTGGGATATCTGCGAGTTCGTCCTCTTGAGCCAACGGGATGTTCACAACTTCGACATTCTCGCCAGACTCGGTATTGCCCATTGTGACATCCTCAGCTGCTGTGTTGGTTTTGGGGTAGAACAAATCGTGAACAACGTCCTTGAGCGCTGACTTGGCCGCCTCGAGCTTCTCCGATCCGATAGCACCGTCTTGATTCTCTTCGTAGGACTCCAGGTACTTGAGCGAACTCTCATCGACCATAACTTTGAGCTTCGTCTTGGTAATACCCTCGTACGAGTCGTCTTTGGGTGCATCCGTGGCAACTGGTTGTCGCTTGACGGGAACTTCGACTTGTTGCTCGTGGAGAAGTTTGACTGCAGTACTCAGCGACCAAGGGTCCTCAAAGAGAGCGAAACCAAACTTAACGCCTTTATGGTCCTCTGTGACACTAGCTTCAGAATCCCACTTTCGCAGCTTTCCACAAGCGCCCAGAAGTCGCAGGATCCCTTCATCGCCACCCAAACCTTCGGGAATCTCGTGTATGAAGATCGTTCGGAGCTTCTCCTCGTTCGTCGGGGGAACAAGTACCTGTGTTACTTCCCGCGCACCTCGGTCTCGATCACCTCCTCGGTCCATCCCCAAGCCAGGTCGTCCACCGCTGGGCATAGGCATATCACGACCGCCACCCGTGGGAGTACCGGGCTTTCCCTGCTGCGATGTACCGAGTCGGATCACGGGGGCGTTGAAGTTGATGTTGGGCATGTTGGCAGGCGCTTGGAAGTTGGGTGGAAGGCCGCTTGGACGATTAGCTTGCTGGGCGCTAGACTGCTGGACACCTGGAGGTGCCATTCCCGGAGCAGAAGACATGCCTGGAGGAGGTCCTGGGAATATGTTAGACGGGTAGTGAGGGTATTGCAGAACTTGCGCACCTAGACCAGGTGGAGGAGCCATTCCTGGAGGGGCATTGTTTGATCCGGGATATCCTCCATACGGAGGAGGCGCGCCGTAAGGATTGTCTACACAAGTTAGCTCTGTTGATACTGATTCAAGGGAAACATACTGCCATAAGGATTATACGCCATATTGGCGCCGTCGCTGCACGCGCGGAGGATTGGGGATGAGGATGGTCGCGTAAGGCTTTTGAGTACAATATTCACGTCAAGGAAACGATGGAATTGTTTTTAGACGTTGTTTCGCGAATCTTTATGCAGGCGCAAACCGTGTTGAGGCATCCAGGCACGAGGCTGAAATGTTTCAATGTGGGGCCGGTCTTCGGTCCACAATCCCGCCTTCTTTCGCACCTACATTTTTCCGAATATCGCGACTTTTCTGCATCGCCTGCTTTGGGACAGCTATTGACGACGGCCATTGGCGGTTTAGGTATCGACAAGATGTAAGTCAATTGGTGACGACTGGAAGTCTGTAGCTGATGTATTTAGGGCCACCTCTTTCAGAATTGGCAGCTCAATGCTGTCGAGAGTAGCTACACCATCAACATGCCTCGCCAAGAGGACATTCACAACCTCACTCGCCTTCCGAGCAGGTCCCAAGATTCCTACGGATGAAGAGGCACCTCCAGCCGTCGCTCCTCTAGCTCGATCAAACCCTCTCATCGGCAGTATTCCTCCTTCACCACCTCCCGCCGACGCTGCCACCGAATCAACCGAATCAAAGCCCAAACATGCCTATGATGCTTCGAAGCCCTTCGGTCTGGACATTGCTGCCATCATCGCCAACAAGTCCAGCGCATTCGGTGCCGAAGTCGAGTCCGATCCCATTGCCCGACCTCAGATCCGCGCTAAGCCCGTCACTGGCCGTACAGTCTTCATCAAGGATCGTGTGACCAAGACAACTGGTCCCACACCCATGGTTGCTCTTCGAGTTCTCAACAGAATCATCCGAGAGGACCAAGTCAAGAACAAATTCCACAGCCAAAAGTTCCACGAGCGAAAGGGTCTCAAGAAGAAGAGACTAAGGAGTCAGCGATGGCGAGCACGATTCAAGCATGGTTTCAAGGCGACTGTCAGCAGAGTTATGGAGCTCAAGAAGCAGGGCTGGTAGAGTGTAAAAGCACGGTGTACATTATATGAGAGCATGTAAACTATGATTAAGGAGAATTCATTATCGTGACTACATATATTCGTCGTCATCCCAGTCTCTGGTCGGACTTGGCAAAGGACTGGCCTTGATCTTGGGTCGTGATCTAAACACTGCCTCCATATCCTCTTGAGCCATGAGTTCATCGGTAATAATGGTCATGTCTTCCTCTTCCACCTTTGGAAAGTAACTGCCTTCCTTCTTAGGAGGTACCTTGGCTTTTCGCACAGAACGTCGCCTGTCCATCTGGGCCTTTTGTCTCGCCTTGTCGAAACCAGCCATGCTCTTCCGGGTCCGAGCAATGAGATCAAATTCATCGTCAACAGGTGTTTGACTGGGGTCCTCTACAGAAACAGGTTCTGTCGATGTTGGTGGGGATATATCGATGTCTTCGTTATCAGGATCGAATGCTCCACGAGCCATGGTAAGGCGAGTTCGTTCAGCAAGTGAAAGAGTATGTCGAGGTTTGGGTCGCCGTTTGACCGGAGAAGGAGAAGCCATGTCCATAGATTCGAGGATCTGGTCTGCCATTTCTTGGGTAGGGGAAGGCCTTGTCGGCATTGGTTCTGGGGATTCTTGTAGTGGTAGAGGTGACGGAGGAGGAGACGGTTGAGGCGATATATGAGGTGACAATTGAGGTGAGACATCGTACTCAGGTCGTGGAGAAGCCGCGACAGGTTCATCCTCAGGTTCGGGTGAGCTAGTCCGTTCAACTGACGAGGCACGAAGAATACGAGCTTCGTCCTCAGATGGCTTGCGCAAGTTTCTGGCGCGCGAAGAGACTGAAGCAAAAGAGTCATCCGTGTGTGCCAGCTTAGGGCGCACTGGGAGCCTTCGTGACTTGTCGAGCTTCGACTTGAAAGACTGAATCGGAGTTTCAGCAAATCCATCCTCATCTTCGAGTTCGCTGATAGCCTCTTCCTCTTCCTCCTGTGGTTCCGGGACCGGAGCATTAATGGCAGGGGTATTCTGGGAAGCAGGGCGCTGCAAAAAGTCAAGAGCTGAAGACTTTTGAGGTTTTGTGCTTTGTAACTCCTGGCTCAGACTGGTGACAAGATCCTCGTACTCGTCGAGGAGCTTCGGTTTGCCGAAAGTTGCCTTCTTAGGGCTGGCACTTCCAAGATGAAGTGCCTCGTGGGCACCAAAGCCAAAATCTATGCCGTTCTCCTTCTCCTTTGGCTTGACCTTGGATGGGGATGGTTTGGGTTGATCAGCGGACAGTCTGTTGCGGAAGGTTTGCCACTTTTGAAGTCGTTCCCTCTGTACACGGACTCGAGTATCGAGCTGCTCCAGGAGACCTGTCGAATGCTCCTCAAGTTCTCCAAGTCGGCCTTGCTGGACTCTTCTCCAGACACGATCGAAGGGCATGCCCAGAAGTCCATCTTTCTTAATGCTTGCATCTCCATAAAGTAACGTCTCCATCCATCGCTCATTGCCAGACCAATTATTTCGAAGTGTACGCCACATTTCCCGCCTAACATCATCGGAGATCGTTTTGCCTCCCTCGAGGGCATCAAGTGCTTCTCTTCTCCTGGCAATGCCCTTCTCCTTGACTGTCAAAAGGTCGGCAAAGTCGCGGAACCTCGAGCTGGCGGCTACCTTGCTGTTGAGAATGCGACTGATGGCGACCTTGTGCGCCAGAACCATAGTGTTGAGATCTGTGTTGTCGCTCTTGTACCCGCGGTCCTCGAGCGCAAGTCCGAGCGCAAGTGCTGTATGTTCACCGCTTGTTGCAACCTCTTGAGCAATAACATGTTTGAGGACAGCAGATGAAAATGCTGCGAGAACTTCCTCAAGCCGTTCTCCTCGACATTCGTCCAGCATTGTCTTTCGTACGATAGCGTCCCTTCCGAGGACACCATTCTTCTTTGCTTGCTCGAGAGCTCGTAGTAGGGCGGCTCGCAGATTGACCGATTGAGTTTGGTCGAGAGGAGGGAAGAATGGTTTGAGTTTCTACAATTGTCAGTCTAGTCCTCACTTGTAGCTAATATCTTACCTTTTTTGTTTCATCGGGATCCCATAGCGCAAAGAGTTGGAAGAGCGCCCATTCAACGCAGTGAACCCTCTTCTTCAGGCCCTGCGCACTAGAACCGCCGCTCGCAAATGTTTGGGCCTTAATACCGGGCCAATCCTCATGTTGATCGAGGTCCAAAAGATTCAAATTGGTCAAAAAAATCGACAGCGCTGGAGGTCCATGGTGAACATGAGGACTTGGCGTCGTCGCTGGTGCATGTTGAGTAGATTTGTTGGTGAAGCCAGCCACTAAGCGGGCAGACCGCGTACGAGGCTGAACTGCAGCCATGATGGCATGTTGAAAGAGTGTTTTTGAGAGTGGAAGTGCCGTTTATGTAGTTTTTCGGCAGATATGCTGGTACCACCTGAAAAGGCGGAGTGTAAATAAGGTAAGGCTGATGGTAGAGTAAACAAATCGGAAGACGGCAGGGTTGGTGGAGGTGGAGGTGGAGGGGCTCAACGGCAACGGAACCCTGTCCTGACGGTTTGTGGGGCCGGCGCTACCCTGCACCGAGCGACGACCTTGCCCGTGAAGTTCGTTATAAGTAACCCTCAAAAATTGAAGAAGGTGACCGTGTCCTGACGGGAATCCCCCTTTCTTCTCATTATGAGGAGCTTGCATGCCGATTTATGAACTGGACATCGGCCTTGCTTGAACACGTCATGCCTAGTTACTCTCTTCTCATAACTGGCCCGGAAGCAGAACCATTCCTCGTTGACTCCAAGGAAAACGAAATCCATCAAATGGCTGATATGCTCCTGGTTTCCCGAAACGATGAGTGGTAAGATACTTTCCTTTACTTGGGCGTAGCCTTCGATTGTTATCGTGACCTGACACTTCGGCATCTTCGCTAGCTGGATCATTGGAGACTGTTGCTTAGACCTCTCCTTCGATAGTGCGTCGTGATACTTCCTCTTCTCCATCTCAGCCTCCTCCAACCTTTGTTTCCATTCGTTGTTCTCGTTCGTCAGAAGTCTGTTCTCCTCCTTCAGGATATCGATCGATACGGTCTCCTTGTTCTCCAGCGGGTCATGCTCATCGACTCTTTGACGCTTACCGGGGCGTCCAGGGTCCTCGCTGCGCGTAGTTGTGGAAGACATGATCGTATCGTCAGTGATGCTGAGAGTTTGCGCTGTTTCTCAAATGGTGGTGGTGAGGAATGAATGATGTGAAAAGAAGAATTTGGTGACAGGTTATGTGTGAATCAGAGATTGGCAGGCTGGTGGGAGACTGGCCGAATTGACTGCCAGCTAGGTAGGTACCTTAGTTCATGACACTGCTGACAGCTGCCAAGTGATTCACTGTCACTTGAACCAAAAACTCTTCAACAAGCCCAACTTCCTCAGCTAAAATTCTAGCATACGAACTCTGCATTCCACATGAGAATAATTGCCTGCTTAAGGAAAGAGGACTTTCGAGGCTCGACGTGATGTAAACCACGCCACATTAGTACCTGTCGCTCATCTGCCCGACGCCTCTTTTGGCCGATTATACATATCAGCTAAGGGACAGTTTATTTATCCTTAGATGAGCTCGATTAACAGATGGGTTACACCCATATTGATCCTTAGACTTGCTTACCAGCACTAGAAGTGCAAGTCTTTGAGTTGAAACCCCTGAACTGGCTCGTCTGGATGTCTTGTTCCTGTCCGTCAGGGGTTAGGAGTTTTTATCACCTCTAATACGAAATTTTCACATTCACAATATTAAATCACTTTAGAATTCCATTTAAACTTGTATGAAGCGTCCCTTGTATTGTCCCTAATACTTACCTTGAGAATTACCTGTTCCATCACATCCCACCTGCAGGCGCACCAAGCTGTCAAAAGAAAACAGACAAGAACCACCAATAACTAATGACAAAAGAAATGCGCTAGACTTAGCTGTGATTTTACTTACCTTTTTTGTGCTTTTATTCGATACTTCTTCGTGAAAAAGCCGGGTCTGCAGGAGGTTAGAGTAGTCGATCAGCAGTACCACAAACCTCTTTGACACTCATCAGACAAAAGTGTACTTTACCTCCGCCAAATCAAGCTGAGCATTGTTGAAGTAGGGCCCATTATCATCTTCAACCTCTTCCTCCTCCACATCAAGGCCAGCTTCATCAGGATAGAAGTCATTCTCAGGATACAAGTCATCCCCAGCCCCATAGCCGTCGTCCACATACGTATTCTCAGGCACATAGTATGCATATCCATAAGGAAAGGGGCTCTGGCATTCATCCTCCTCTGGAATTGTCGGGAGTCTTTGAGGGACTTCTTCGTACTGAACATCATCGTCTTGGAAAGTATAGTCCTCGGGGGAGTATTCGTGATCCTGGGGAGCGTCAGTGGAGTTGAAGTAGACGTCAGAGCAAACCCCGCAGTCAAGGACATGTTCCATGCACATCTCAACATCAGAAGGTGTACCGTAGCCATCGTCAACCTCAGGATAAGGCTCCTCGATTCGAACATCGTCAGATGCATCCTCGTAGAACTCATCCTCTTCGAGCTGACCCTCCTCGTACTCAAGATAAGGTTCCTCGATTTGAACGTCGTCAGATTCATCCTCGTAGACCTCATTCTCTTCAAGTTGACCCTCCTTATACACATCAAACTTACGCTTTCGGGGTCCCCAGTTGGCATCTTCCACATCGCCAAGCCTTCGAGGAATCGTATAGACAGCCTCTTCGACTGACATGTCATTGTACTCGCGGTCATTGCTGTAGCAGCCAGAAGTATCGCACCAAGAATGAGCCTCAGGCTCATATCCAGAGGGTTCATCGATAGACCCTTCATAATCCGTGCTGGTGTAATACCCCGAATAGTTGTCTTTAAAGCCGGCGGCACTCTCGCAAGCGGAATACTCGGGGGCATCTCCATTAGCGTTAGAGGCATTATCCTCCTCCGAGTGACCATCAAAATCAGTATCCTGTTCACTGAACTCCTCAAAACAGGACTCAGAGACATCAGCCTCATAGTCATCCTCGCAACAGCACTCGCTGAAACCATCAAAGTCGTCGGCATGGCGAAACGGATGCTCAAAGGTGAACTCATGAAACGAGCTCTCGTACTCAACATCGGCCTCACCCATCTCAATATCGCAATTACCGACAAATTGGTATCCTGGAGGGTATCCATTCATCTCCGAAAGTGATCCCCTGTCCTGCCGAGGTGCAGGGACAGGTGAAAGGCGTCCATACACAAAGTTCTCATCGAGGCCTTCTTCCTCGACATCACAGACACCATTATACTTAACACCTTGCGTTCCGTTCATTTTGATGTCTTGGTTCTCGGAAAAGCGTGCGATGGAGTAATAGTGATCCCACTCAATCGGGGACGTGGCAGCCCGGGTCATGGGAGATCCGGAGGTGGTATTGGGAGAAGAGACTGTGATACTAGGCACAGCCATTCTTAAAAGATAGTTTGCAGATTAGAAATGTTGCGGAGATGTTCTTTGTAGTGATGTTGAAGCGGTGCTTGATTGCGATGAGGGTAGTGTTATTGACTTGTGAGGATAAGAGATGAGTTTTCATCTGGGCTCTTGGAGGAAACTATTTATATACATATATGTGCGAGAGGCTCATACGAGTATACCAATTCAACTAAGAAGTACCTTGTTCGCATGCTGTTTCAGTGAGCAGTTACATGTTCCGTACTGACTTCAACCAACAAAGGCGAACTTAGCGTGGTCCTTGAAGAAGAAAGGCGTTCATCCGACCACAGCTTTTGAACATGGAATACCATTCATTGAACATCCCTGGTATGAATTGGAAGAACCAAGCCCGATTGAGGGCGTCAAGCTGGAAGACGTTAGCAGTCATCGTGTTCAACCTAAGGGCTGATTGTTACGTTGAACATTGCGGCTGCTCAATTTTAGTACATGGTCCTGGACCTAGCAAATGACAATGGCCAAGTGAGTGTTGTATTTATCTCAATATTGAAGCCTTTGGAGAGGATGCAGCACCTGTGAATCTCGGCCCAGAGAAGTTAAGCCGTAATGCCACGCATAGTACTGAGTTCCAACAGTAAGATAGTATAGGGCAGTTGATAATGGTTTGTCTCATTTCGCTTGCTCTATTCCCTAATACATACGGTATGGGTATGTAAATGAAAGAGTGTTAATACAACTTCGCTGAAAGTGTACTATGACACTGTGTATAAAGAGCTGCTTGCAGCAGTACGAGCTGCTGTACAATATCTCAACGATGTTTAATAGCTCTTTGGCTACCTGAAGAAAGTCACTTTGTACTCCTCCGGCTCCTCGTGTTTACAAAGACTGCAGCCGATGATCCTCCTATCGATTCCATTATGGAATTTTGTAATCGGCCAGATGTCGGTGTCCCAGAATCGGTTGGTAAGCCAAAAGCAATCGTCTTTTGGATGACACTTGCAATGTAATCGCCCTCGATCATCCTACCAACCACGGGCGTCTAATCCATCTCGGTCTTCTGATGCTACGGCCCGATAACAGTACAAGGAGACACCATCATATATGAGGGGGGTTTTCTGAATAAACTGCTCCAGACCTTGCTTGATACAGGGGCAAAGTTGAGTTGTGCTCTCCACATGGGATACCCCAGACCGATCATCAAAGTTCATGATCAAGTCCGCAGAAAAGCTTGACTCTGGTAGCAAGCGTAGAAGGTAATAAGATCTCATCGGTGATGGGCCAGATGTGCCACGGCATGGGCACCTTGTGATCTGGATCTCGGAAGCTCGGATCTGGTAAGGGTTGGGGTTGCCCTGCATTTGGAGTCTCGTGGGACATGCACTGTAGTCTCCGCACGGGCAGAAAACCTCGCAGGACTGTTGGTGTTCAACCGTTTCGGCCTGCTGACTTTCAGGTTTGTCAGGGCTCTCGCTCGGAACTTCCCCAGAAGATGAAGAAGAAGCGGTGTCCTCGGCATTCGTCTGTAAATAGATAGTTAGTTCGCCGCTGCTGACTAGCCATGAAGGTCTCAAAGTTTAGACCAAAGCAGTATAAGTCCTTATGCAATTTTAGGATAATTTAGTATAACTTAGAATAGTTTAGGACAAGATTAATAGACTCTTGCTAGATAAGGTAAGGTAGCCTTTCAAAAACTTACGCTGGAGTCCTCCCAGTGATCTGAGCTATCTTGAGGGGATGACACGATGATGAAGGAGGAGTGTGTGATGTTGATGTATCGATGTCGATGTGTTTTGAAGAGTTAAGTCTGTAGTTCGAAATGCAGAGCGGAGATAGAATGAAAGAAAGAAAGACAACTCCCCATCCCAAATCCAAATTCTCTCCTTCCTGGTCGTTCCTTTCTCAAGTAACTCCTCATTCCCCGTTGTGTACCCCCTTAATTTGAAAGAGCTCCAGTCATATGCCACAAGTCTGATCCTCAGGTGCGGGTAGGCTCCTTGTCGATGGCTTCCAACTTGGCCTTCAAGACTTGCACCTCCTTTTTAAGACGCCTTTTTGTCTCGCGGAGAGCCATGGTCGAAACTCTCCAATGCTTCATGATAATGTTCTTCTGTTTCAACATCTTCCTGAGCAGCTTGATTTCATCGGACATTTCTTGTAGGGTCTCTGGCCGTGGGCTTTTCAAGCTTTCCTCAAGATCAGAATCATCACTCGATTCTTCTGCACTGTTTTCTGTATCAGCTCGCGAAGAGGTGGAAAGCTCGTCAAGGTTGGTCGGCTCGTCGTTGCTGGGTCGCATGTCTCTCTCTGATGTCAATAGCTGCGCTTTGGGCTCGATCTCATTTGGTGATTGTGAGACACTGCATCTTCGCAGACTGGAAATAGTCCCGTCGAGGTTGACATGGTGCTCCATTTGTGAATTGCCGAACTTGCGGAACTTCCGGGTCGTATCGTCTCCAGAGTCACTAGATAAGCGGCGTTTAGGCATTTTGATGGGTAGTAGATTGGTAAATGACGAATCTCCTCAAGTGAGTGCCTAGCGGGAAGATTGGTGGTATGTGTTGAAGGAGTGAGTGTGATTCGAATATGTGAGAAGTTGGGAACGGTATTTATACGCAGAGATTAATTCAATGACTGAGCGATGAATTGAATTATATGTCTTCTTTCATGCACGACACCTTGGTTTGGGACTATTGACCTTTCATGTACATACAATGCCAAGGTCTTTGAGAGCGTAAAGCTGCAGCAGAGACATATTGGAAGACTCAAGCGCCCTGCTCGACGTATTATTCACATTAATTCCCCTACTGGTGACAGAAAAGGATATCCATGAAAGGCTACATGTTGAAAAGATTGTCTGCGATTATTTCCACTGTTTGACCAGACTGTTTGTAGTGGGTTGCTAGCAGGCTATATCCACCTGATTCGACCATCTGCGTTTGGCCATATCGTTGATATATCTTTGAGCCCTGGGAAACGCCATGGATGGATGCCTACCGTATACCATTCGTCAGCTTCTTTATGTTAGTTTCTGAGCTTGAGCCTGCAACGAGCGTTACGTCCAGTGCTAAGGAGGGGAGTAAGTCCAGCCACTTTTATCTTCAATATGTCAAATCACCATGGCATAAACTCCCGTTTGGGGTTCGAAGCGTCTCTGCTATAAAGACATTACCATTACCTGAAATATTCAGCGCTATCGAGGCCAGAATTGAGAATTAATCTTCCCCTGATGTTGTTATACGGTTACAC
Organism: Fusarium newnesense; assembly: GCA_013184375.1. Classification (NCBI taxonomy): domain Eukaryota; kingdom Fungi; phylum Ascomycota; class Sordariomycetes; order Hypocreales; family Nectriaceae; genus Fusarium; species Fusarium newnesense. Next base: position 500 of record JABCJW010001276.1, on the reverse strand, counting down.
GCCCATGTGCTCCTGCAAAGGGCATTTGTCTTGCCCCACGACAGGCACAAAGAAATGGTCATTACTCCCACCCAACAAATTATCTTTCCAATTACTGACATGTATCATCATACAGAAAGAAATGGGTCTGACGGATACGAGTGTTGAAAACAAATCGAATCGCGAGCGTCGGTCGGCCGATCAAGAGAACCTTTGGACAGCTGATGGGCTGTCCATGTGCCAGGGAGAATGAGAAGTTGATGGAGACAGCCTTTTTGGCAGCTGACAAAAGAATAGACGTTTATGAGATATTCTGTGTATTTGCAATCTCATGATAGTGACGTTCTGCCGTCAAGAGACTACGAGATCTCAAACGTGTCCAAAGGTTCTCTTGATCGGCCGACCGACGCTCGCGATTCGATTTGTTTTCAACACTCGTATCCGTCAGACCCATTTCTTTCTGTATGATGATACATGTCAGTAATTGGAAAGATAATTTGTTGGGTGGGAGTAATGACCAT